>CAUYQG010003867.1:0-10826 GCA_963574415.1 Tarsius wallacei
ATCAAAAAAAAAAAAAAAAAAATTAGCCGGGTGTGGTAGTGCGTGCCTATAGTTCCAGCTACTTGGAAGGCTGAGGCGGAAGGATTGCCGGAGCCCAGCAGGTCGAGGCTGCGGTGGCCGGGAGCGGCCACTGCCCTCCAGTCTGGGTGACAGAGTGAGACTCCAACTCAAAAAAAAAAAGAGACGATTGTGTTTCCATTAGGGACATTTATATCAATGATTTAAAAATTCTGTGTATATTTGTAAAATGCTGTCATACTTTTAAATAACTTAGAGAAACCTCAGATGAAAGCTCTTACATAAATGCAAATTATGGTTGATTATATCTGAATGTCATTTTCTAAAACAGTAAGGATAGAATTAAACAACAAAACTTAGGAGACAGTAAAATTTACTTAGAAATCCTGACCTGGATGAAGGCAACATGGTGATTGCTGTGTTTTTGAGGGTGATATTCTTTCTTAGTTTTGCTGGAGGTTGACTTCTAAGTTACAGGTCTATAGCAGAAACAAATATTATAAATTGCACTGTAGAGGTTAATTAGAATTAAGAGTCAACATAAAACTTGCTTACAAGACTGGTTTTCTCAGCTATAAGAAAGTGCCAACTGGGTGCAGTGGCTCACGCCTATAATTCCTACACTTTGGGAGGCCAAGGAAGAAGACCGCTTGAGGCTAGGAGTTTAAAACCAGTCTGGACAGTACAGCAAGACCCCGTCTCTATTAAAAATAAAATAGGCCGGGCTCGGTAGCTCAACCTATAATCCCAGCACTTTGGGAGGCCAAGGCAAGTGGATTGCCTGAGCCCGTGGATTCGAGACCAGCCCGGGTAACTTGGTGAGATCTTGTCTTTGCAGTAAATAAAAAAAAATGAGCCTGGTGTGGTAGCGTGTGCCTGTAGTTCCAGCTACTTGGAAGGCTGAGGCGGAAAGATCACCAGAGCCCAGCAGGTTGACGCTGGGGTGGCTGTGAGTATGCCGCTACACTCCAGCCTGGGCGACGGAGTGAGCCTCCAACTCAAAAATAAAAATAAATAAATAAGAAAATGCTGTGTTTATTTTGTTCACCAAGCCTTTGTTTATGCTGTTCCGTGTCCTTGGAGGTGTTGTGCATCTTCATCTTCACCTGTCAGTTAATCCTGTCTCCTCTCCGATGCCGCATTTGATCTCCTTGGTCCATGCTGAGTTATTTGCTCCATCTCCTTGTAGCATTGCTGGTGTGCATTAACTACATTCTGCCCTGTATCATCAGGTATTGTTTGAAACAGTTGTTTGAAACATTGTTTCACTGAATGATACTGTGTACTCCTAGAGTGTTATAGCTCTTTGGTGCTCTGTGCATTGTAGGTGTATTTATTATTTACTTACGATCATACAGTTTATGGCATGAGACCTGATTTGGCTCAATTGCCTTATCTTACAGACAGGAAAAGTTACATTATAAAGAAGGAAAGTCGTTTCTCCTACAGGTTATAAGATAAATTATATATTATAAGCGGTGCCAGCACTAGAAGTTGAATGTCCTGATTTCCAGCCTAGTTCAATTTCTACTCTTCTTTTCTTCCTCACTTTCATCTCTCATTCAACAAATATTTATTGAGCATCTATCCAGTGTAAGGCACTTAACTAAGCCCTGATAATGTAATGTTGAGCTTGTCTTGGAACTTATACTGTAATTAGGGATGAAGATACTAATATCAAACAAATACCTGTACACTAACTATTGAACTAAATGTTGTTTGGGACTGATAGTCCTATGACAGTAGCAAATGGATGGCAGATTTCCTTGAGAAACTGCCTTGACTCATCTTGGCATTATATTTTTAAGTACTTTTTAAATGCAGTTGAATTGGACAAATGTTTGTTGTGTGGTCACTCCATTCTGGATCCCAGAAGAAATTAGAGCTTTTCAACCACAGCCCTTTTCATCAATGTGTAATTAGAAGAAGGATAAGTTAAGACAATACATATTAACATAAAAGAAAATGCAGACGTTTCATGGTTCAAAGGACACAAAGATTCCTTTTCTTTTGGGGGAGGAAGAAAATCAGGAAGAACTTCCTGTAAGAGATGGCATATGATACGGCACCTGAACAAGAGTTCTTTCTGGAAGGTACAAAAAGAAAGAGGGAAGGCATTCTTCAATGTAAGAAAAAACAAGACAGAAAATTACCAGAGTTTGGAGCAACAGAAAGTTTCATTTTACAGAAGCAGTCTCCTTGTGGAAAGTTACAACTTTATATGCCTTTGAAGACATTGCATTTATTTAAATGCCATTAGAGTAAACTAGAATTTAGACTAGAAACGCAAATATCCTTTGTGTTTTTATACACAGAGCACATACGCACAACACATCACACACAGGACAGGAAATGAATTCCCTCATTGCAGCATTCATCTCACAGGGGTCCAATAAACATTTGATCATAGTAGTGAGAAGTGTTCAGTATATTGAAATATCTGTCTTACAGAAGAAAGCTGCTTCAGAAGCAGAAACAGAACTCCAAATGACATGGCTGGCTTAGTGTAGTGAATTTCAAGTTCATTTTAGAAATACTACCTATACTGACGAATGTCATCATGTAGCTTTGACCCAGTTCAGAAAGGGGTCTCAACTATTTCTCCCTAGGCGCAATAGAATAGTTTGTCTGAATATCATTGTAGTAAAATGCTGGTAAATATTTTATTCATTAGCACCCATCTCCCATTTTCCAGATATTGTTCAGGACCATGCGGTTACTGGTCAAGCTTATTAGGGAAACAGAGAAGAATCTTTTAGAACAAATGTTGCAGATGAGTGGCCCCAAATTCAACTTAGACATGGGTTATACTTTGTCTTTTATGGTTGACAAGAGTTAAAATTAAGGATATTTAAATAAAAATTTAGATTTTTATCTTCCCTTGTAAAAAATTGGAGGCTCTAGCTGCAATGAACCTACATTTCCAATGGCAACAATTGTTTGGTGCTAAATAGCAACTGCCTTCTTTAATTAGGACATGTATTTCTCAATGTGCTGCAGTCTTTATCACTCCCTGTTGCCTATCTAACCTGTTGTGCTCATGTCTGTGGCTTCTTGGCCCTTATGAACGTCTGTTAATGGCCTCTGCTGAGGAGTGACTGTTAACTGTGTGGGCCTCTTCTAATTATGATCACAACAACTTGTATCTATGTGGTGTTTTATGGTTTGCAATTCTCAAACTTTTGCATACATCAGACTCATTCATAGGGCATCTTAAGACAGGGATTGCTGAGTTTTTGATCATGCAAGTCTGAGGCGGGATCAGTGAATTTGCGTTTCTAACAAATCCCTAGTTGTCAAGTGATGCTGCTGGGTTTACGGGCTGCTCTTGAGAACCATTGACAAACAGTATTATAACTGATTTATATAAAGCCACATGAGGCTATGGAGGAACAGTATGGTTCATCAAAAGTACGTTTGGAAAGATCAAGCAGCTTACCCAGGGTCACAAGAAGAGGCAGTCATATTCAAAACCATGACTTTAAATTCAGCAGGAAACAACCCTGCATATATCCCCACGTACCCCCTACTCCCCACCCCCCCCAGATTCACAGAATCCTCAAGAAAGCCTCTAATAGAGATGTAGCTATGGGGAATTTAATTTAGGATGATATCAGGGGTGTCATATCTGAGGATACAAGAGAACTTTGAACTTGTTCAGATTCCATGAGCAAAGGCCAAAAGGGAAGGGTTGAAACTTGGTGTTAGATAAAACTTGACATTAGATAGATGTATGTGCCAAGGTTGGGCAAAGTGGAGGAAGTCCTATCCGCTTGGAACAGGTCCAGTGCAGTACCAGTACTCTACTCTGCCTAGAGTAGATGGGGCCAGTACAGTCCCTGGGAATCCAGGGGAGTCAGCATGGAGTCAGTATGGAGTAACAGGTACTCGAGAGCAGCAGAGTACAGCACTGGAGATTCATTGAGTACAGCACTGGAGATTCACTCTGTTTTCAAAGGGTGAATCTCAGGGAACTATGATTGAGGTAGGACCCACCTGGAGTGGGATTCAGAAACTGGACTTCCAGCTGGTGAGATCACTTGGCAGGGTAACAAGGGACTGAGTACAGAAAGCAACTATAGAGATCCATTTTCCAAAATCAAGGTCCAGAGTAGACCTAGGGTTTCTCAGTTACTAGATCCAATTGTCACAAACTAATAGGTGATTTCTTCAGTCTCGGTGTGTTGAGCTTCTTAAAAAGCCTTAAGTTAAGATTAGTCTATTGGCATGGAGGCCCTTCCCACATATGTGAAGAGAAGGAAGGTAAAGACTGGGAACTAAGCAGAGCCTAACATGGATTAAATTCATTAAAATTCTATCCACTTAATACTCTGTGAAATGAATAATTTGGCCATGATGTCATCATGATAGCCATTTACTAACCTTGTTTCAAAAGTTTGTATTTCTGTACAAAATCAGAACTGTTTCAGTAATTATCAGCCATCTGCCTCCAATTTCCAAGATAATTAGTTATTTGTGTTTATTTGCATACTTACATACAGGCATAATTTGTATATATATATTACATTTCATAAAACCTAGTTTTATTGAGATTGCTAGCCAGTGGTGTATTCTGGCTAATGAGGACTGACATAAAATATTTTTATTTCAATCTTGTTTTAAAATTGTTTTAATCTCTGCTGTTAAAAGTAGACGAAGATAGCAGAGTTCTTTTCCATTGTTAAAAAACTGAATGGGGTCCTCAAACTGATAATGTAGATAAGACAGATGTAAAATGCATGTTTTAGAAGTTGGGAGCGGTGAATTGTTACTGTTGTCTCAATTAAATTATTCATAGTACACGTTCTTTTAGCAGTTTTATACCTTATCTCAAAATTGAACAATAGATACGGATCCTATTTTGTTGAGAATTCTGATTGTGTTTCTGCTAAGATATATAACACCCATAGGCTGGGTGTATCATGCGTTTGATTATACTAAACTATAAAGATAGAGGGAATAATTACTCCTGTCCTTTTTCTTGTAAGTCAGGGTTTCATTCTGTCGGCCAGGCTGGAGTACAGTGGCACCATCATGGTTCACTGCAGCCTTGACTCCTGGGCTCTGGTGATCTGTCTGCCTCAGTCTCCTTCCAAGTTGCTGGGACTACAGGCATGTGTCATCACACCCGACTAGTGTTTTTTTTGTTGTTGTTTTTTGTTTTTTTGGTTTTTTTACTTTTTGTCGCAATAGGGTCTTGCTATCTTGCCCAGGCTGGTCTCACACTCCTAGACTCAAGCAATCCTTCCACCTCAGCCTCCCAAAGTGCTAGAATTGCAGATGTGAGCTACAGAGCCCAGCCCTGTCTTTTACTATTAACTGTTGTAGGATTATGATCATACCTGAGAGCAGTGATATATGCAGCATGACATTCTTATTTTTCAGATGGGAGAGCTGGACGTGCTGATTTCCTCTAGTTTCCTCCGATCAACTTGTAGTAGCTGCAAGGTTTACTCTAGAAGGAAAGATTTGGGTCTGGGTCCTCTCTAAGAAAAACAAAAAATATGAAGCATTACTTTGTCATAAACCAGTTTGAAAGCCAGTATATGAAAGAAAATGTTACCTGAACTATGTGCAATATAACATGCAAACAAAGACAATTTGGAAAGTAATGGAAAGGATATTAAAACTGCTGTGCTTTTTGTTTTCACTTAAACAGGCTCATGCACAATTAGTTCGAGAAGTTGATGTGGAGAAGGTGTCTGCTTTTGAGAATCCATATGTAGATGCAATAAAGAGTTTATGGAATGATCCTGGAATCCAGGAATGCTATGATAGACGACGAGAATATCAGTTATCTGACTCTACCAAATAGTGAGTATCCATCTAGGAGGCCCTTTGGATCTTTCTGTTTAAATTATGTAGAAGTGCTCTGCGATTATCATAACTTCTGCATTCTGTGCTGTGTATATAGTCTGATTCAAACTTCAAAGTTAGGAAGTATTGATATTATACTTATGCCAACCTCATAAATCTAGATTATATTGTAAGGCACTGGTATAATGAGTAAGGGAGAATATTTGTTTTACTGTTTTCTGTTTGAAAAACAAACTAAAGACTCTAGGAATCTGATTTCACCAACCTATCTCCTCCCCCAAATTGCAAACTAGCAATTCTCAAACACATGCACCATTGTGATTTGAAATCCTTTAATAATTTTTGATACAAATTCTGATTTTATTCATGTGCTAGGAAACACCTACACACATTAGAAACCACAAACAAAAATATGTATTTGTATTTGGTTATGGCTTCCTAAAACATCAGACTTCCTAGTTTCGAGTTTTCAGACCCAGAACCTTGACTGCTTTCTGAGAGCCACTATTATGTTGATGGATGGGTTTTTGGTTGCATGAAAATTATGTGTGAGTCTAATTTTGCATGCATTCCAGATTTATTTTGTGAGCTGTCAATCTAACTTGTATGTCCTGGGAAAGATTTGCATTCTAGAGCTCCATTAATTCTCTAGATAAAATCTCTCCTATAGAAAGAAAATAAAGATTTGGCAGGCAGTGGATTAATGTAATCAATGTAGTCAGCAAAACTAGATAATCAGGCGCCTGAATAATAGGTGGATTTTTTTATGTTTGTGGTATTTAGCCAGATTTCTGTCTACATTAATTATCTTAATCCAGCATTTGCCTCTCATTTTGGTTGTGAGCAGACAGAAGAATGGGTGGAAAATATTCACCAGCCTTAGGCCAGTTCACATGATAAAGCAGAGCAGACCCTTGGGGAAAATAAGGAGCACTGATAGGCTGACTGACATCACTCAGTAGTGTGTTGGAAGAGCCAAGAGCTATGTGGCTTTTTTCAATAAAGTTAATTGTGTTTTTATTTTACTTCCAGGCATTTGTATAAGTTATGGTTCACATCAGCCACAGGAATGTTGCCTGATCAAAATATTTTTGTATTCTTTTTCTTTTTTTTTTTTGAGTCAGGGGTCTCCCTCTTGCTATCCAGGCTGGAGTGCAGTGGAACAATCACAGCTCATCACAGCCTCAACTTCCTGGGTTTAGGTGATCCTTCCACCTCAGCCTCCTGAGTAGCTGGGACTACAGGTGCACGCTACCATGCTCAGCTGATATTTTTTATTTATTTTTTAATGTAGAGACAAGGACTCGCTTTATTGCCCAGGCTATTCTCAAACTTCTGGGCCCAAGCAGTCCTCTTGACTTGGCCTCACAAAGTGCTGGGATTTACAGACATGAGCCACCACCACACCTGGCCTCTCTTGTACTCTTATGGTAAATTTGAACTATATAGTTCTGGAATGTGATGTGGAATGCTCATGAGCACCATGTCTTTAATATTTTTAATTAGCATTAGCCCCTTTTTGTGCCTCTGAAGTGGGTGCTTTCCTCATTCCCTTTTCGCTTCTTCCTTCTTCCACACCTTCTAGAGACTAGTGTTCTTCCCATTACTAGTCCTTCTCTGCTCTCCTTCTGCCTTCTTTTATCCCTCCCACCTGTCCTCTACCCCTTTCTCCTTCCCCCCTTCACTCCTTCCTCCTGGGCTCCCACTGTATAAGTTTCTCTGAGTACAGTGATGAAAAAGATGCATTCAGCTCTTGTTTGTTCCAAATTCTGCCCCCTCAACCTTTGACCAGCTGTCTTTCTTTTACTCCCTGCCCCCCGTCCTTCTGTTTCCTTTGCCATTTCAAATTTCATCTATCTCCCCATGTTGCTGCTGTGTCTCACCCATCATTCCCTGTTTCTGCTCATTATGTCTTCTCTGCTTGCTTACCCCTCCACCATCATCTTTGGGTCTCTCTGGCTCTCTTTTAATTCTTCTCCATTCCTCGCTTTGCTAATTGATGCCTTGCCCCGGCCTTTCCTAACTAATTCTCCATTACAGAGTTACATTTATTAATAAATTGTTCACCTCTCATCATTTTCCTTCTCACCTCTATCTTGTAACTTTTATTTTCAATCGTATCTCTTTCCTTCCCTGCCTATTCTGTTCTTTTACCTGTCACCTATAACTCTTCTCCCTACAGAGGGTCCTGCTACTGGGCAATCAGAGCTCCAGTGTCTAGTAATTCTATGCTTACCAGGATTAGGTCCCTACCATAGTGTTTGCCTCTCGCTTCTGGGATAGACCCTCTGAGAGATGGCTCATTGCACTGAGGACACCTGTATAGGATACTGTGGATGTGTTCTTGAGACAACACTTCATCACATCTTTGATAACATTCCCTCAGTTAAAGTTTGTGAATTTCTAGATAGGTACCCATTAGTTAGTAGGAGAATGGAGTGCTGCCATATCTACTCGCTAGACCAGTTCTCTGGGCCCCTGTCAGTGCTGTAATCCTGGAAAGAGCCTCCATCTTAGAATTCTGTCAGTACAGGCTGAGTCTACATTAGAAACATGCTCAATCTTTGACAGAGCCAGCCAAAATGTGGAGGCATCTGTCACAGGCTGATCTAAGTCCCTTCAAATGATTATTCTTTAAATGTTTCTACTTTCTCCTCATGGGAACGTTGACAGATTGATTTTCTGAATTTGTATATATGTATATATGTGTATGTACATACACCTAAATTATTTCTTAACCATATTTTATGCTGGAATAATGAAGTGAATTCTAACAACACATACTTATACTCTTAGGCATTTCAGTATGCATCTCTTTTAAAAAACAGGACATTTTCCTACATAGTAAATAATGCAATATTATATGTACTTGATGTTAATAATCAGTCCTTTTTATCATTTTATCCTCAGTGTATATTCAGATTTCCCAAATTTTTCAAAAATATCCTTTGGAGGTAGTTGATTTTAGGACTAGGATTACACATTGCATCTGGTTGTTCTGTCCTTTAAGGCTCTTTTAATCTAATAGAGACCCATTTTGCATTTCACTGGCATCTTCAAGAGACTGGCCTAGATTTGCCTGATTGCCTCTCATAGTATGATTTAGCTTATTCCTTTATCTCATGGATTTACTATAAACTGAAAATTATGTGTAAAGTCCTTATTAGATTCAACTTTAACATTGTGACTACAGTGCACTACAAGTGATACGTACAGTGGTTTACCCATGGCCGGTGAAGTTAAGATTAACCACAGTTGTTAGGGTAGTGGAACCTCTTGTGATGTTATTTTGTCATTGAGCAATCTTCAGTTCCCCATCAACTCTTCACTGAATGTTTTTAATTTCAGTTGATAATTCATGCCTGATTTAACAATACCATTAGGATTCGTAAAATAAGGATTTTCTGTCTTATCAATTGGTCTATATTGGCATTCTTCTGTTAAGTAGAAGATTTTCTCCTTTCAGCCAGTGCTACTTGAGTACTCTGAAATACATTTCCTACTGGAAAGGTATATGAGGGGTGACCCCCCCCCAAAAAAAAACCCAGAGTTTATTTATTAAAAACTGTGTATTTATTCTTATATGTTTAAACTTCAGTCACCTTCAAAGTACTCTCTGTTTGATGTAATACACCTATAAAGCTGCCTTTTCCACTGCTCAAAATGGTTTTTGAGCACATCAGTTTTCATGTTTTTTGGTGCTTCTGCTGTTTTTTGTTTCACCTCTTCCACATTGGCAAAACATTTCCCTTTGAGGATTTTTTCATTGGGGAAACAAAAAGAAAAGTCACTCTGGGTAAGATCAGGTGAATAGGGAGGGTGGGGCACAGGGGTCTTGCCATTTTTGGTTAAAAACTGCTGAAGAACCAGTCACCTGTTTGCCACAACTCGGGTGTTTCTTCCACAAATTGTGATGCAACCTTTTTCCATATAAAAAGTTTGGTTGACCATTTGCTCCAGAGGAACAACTTCTGAGTATACTACAAGGGACCCACCCTCCAAAAGATAATTCCAGTTTTTTGGGGTCCCACCTTATATGTCAGTCTTTTATTTAAAATCAATAATTTGTTGCATGGACTAAATAGATGGTGACTATAATTTATCTTCCAAACCAGGATACATTGAAAAGGAAGTGGTTACTATTAATAATTACCCTGAAATAGCAGACATAAACTGGAAATCTCCAGGAAAGCAGGGACATTTGGCCACATTAGCTAAATGAAACCTAGGAAAGTTTGTTTTGTTTCCTTCATTTTCTCTAGAATACTCTGTTTACTTCAAGGAGAGTAAAACCAATTTATTCCTGCCATTAATGTAAGGGGTCATATGAAGAAACGAGAGTTAACTGACCCCATGCTTTGGGTCTCTTCCAGGGATGTCTTAGCACTCTTTATAGATCAGTGCTCAGGCAGCCTGGCTGACTTGCCTTAGTCCCACAGTGCCAGAAGACCTGAGTGTAAGCAACTTATTTTTATCAATCTTAGTACTGGACACTTTACCTTTTCTTTAGCCAGGAAACCCTCCCAACAGAGATAGGACCAGCAGCGTCTTAGAGTCATTCATTTGCTGCTGTGTTCCACATGTTTCTTTAGTGTAGTCATAGCAGGTGCTCTATGAACTGCAGGGACATCACTGGCAAAGGTGTGGGTCCCATATATTTAGAATTACTAATTCCCAATACTGAAGTCATTTTCTCGAAATAATTTCTTTCTCTGTGTTTGAGGTACCTGTTTACCCCTTTTCCTTTCTGATTTTTTTGGTGTGTTTCCCTAGTATACCTTCAGTATTTTATCTTGCCGCCTTCTCTTTATGTTGGGTTTTCATGTTGTTATTTCTGTATTTATAATTAAAATAAAACATACCTCTTTGTTATTCTGGACCCAGTTTTTTTTTTTTTTTTTTTTTTTTTTATGAGTTGGAATATAAATCAGTAGTCCAGAATGGAGTTCAGTGGCCCCGCCCAGCCACCGCAGCCGCGACCAGCTGGGCTC
>CAUYQG010003873.1:0-17235 GCA_963574415.1 Tarsius wallacei
ATAGTACTTTTAGTTCGGCTCGGTGGCTCAGCCTGTAATCCCTCACTTTGGGAGGCTGAGGTGAGTGGATTGCCTGAGCCCGCGGGTTCGAGACCCGCCTGGGCAACTTGGCGAGACCTCATCTCTACAATAAATCAAAAATTAGCCGGGCGTGGTAGTGCGCCTGTAATTCCGACTTCTCGGAAGGCTGAGGCGGAAGGATCGCCGGAGCCCAGCAGGTGGAGGCTGCGGTGGCCGGAAGCGGCCACTGCACTCCAGTCTGGACGACAGAGTGAGACTCCGACTCAAAAAAAATATATAGTACTTTTGACATATTATTTTGCTCCAAGAAATAATTTAAAAAACAAAAATTGTAATATATATATAACTTTATATGTGTACATATATCTCATCTAGTAAGCACAGATTATAAGTACATATTATATATATATACATATATATAGATGCTGAGTATTTGCACATTATGCCTTATTCCTTCATCACTTAATGACAATTATGAAGTAACACAACAAGAATTCAAATTGAAGGCTATCTGACTGTAGTCACTGTGGTTCCCAAATCACCGGGAGACAATGGCCTCTATTAGCTGGTTAATAGTTGATTTCTTTTACTTACTCAAACTCTGGAGCCCAAGTTTTCTCCTATGTGACATATAAATGATAAAACTTACTCTGTCATATTGTTATGAGTACTACATAAGATAAAATGAGAAAATATCCAGCCTATAGAGGCTACTTATTTAACAAATTTTAGTCTCCTCTCTTAAAAACAGAATACTTGAAATTTCCAAAGATCTTACTTTGTCCCCACTGTCTACTTCTATTTGCTTGTCATCTCTTCTTTCCAGAAAAATAAAATAAAAAGGAGGAAGGTCTTAATGTTGCTTATAGATTCTGAAAAAAAAAACACCTTACCTCAATCTCCTCTTCTAGTATGATTTCAAAGGCACAAAAGCTAGGCTTTGATAAAAGTAAACCTCGCCGGGCTCAGTGGCTCAGCCTGTAATCCCATGCCTTGGGAGGCTGAGGTGAGTGGATTGCCTGAGCCCGCGGATTCGAGACCCGCCTGGGCAGGCGAGACCTCATCTCTACAATAAATCAAAAAAATCAGCCGGGCATGGTAGCGCACGCCTGTAGTTCCGGCTACTCGGAAGGATGAGGCGGAAGGATCGCCGGAGCCCAGCAGGTCGAGGCTGCGGTGGCCGGGAGCTGCCACTGCACTCCAGTCTGGGTGACGGAGTGAGACGCCAACTCAAAAAAAAAAAAAAAAAAAAAAAAGTAAGCCTCAACTACATAGTTCAAGCAGACGATCCATGACTCCATCACATCCAAATGCCAAGCATTTTCCAGAGTCAACAGTTCAATAAGTGGGTCATGACTCATTGGTAAGTCACAAAATTCACTTATTAGACTGCAATCAGCATTTTTTTTTAAATGAAATAAAAACAGAACTATCCCCAAATCATTTTATGAAGCTAACACCACATTGATATCCAAACTGGGTAAATATTCAACAAAGAAAGAGAATTAAAGGCCAATGTCCTTGATGAACATAGATGCTAAAATTCTCAACAAGATTCTAGCAAACCGGATCCAGCAACACATCTCAAAAATCATTGACCATGACCAAGTAGGCTTCATCACCATGATGCAGGGCTAGTTCAACATCTGCAAGACCATAAATGTAATTAAATACATCAACAGATGTAAAGACAAAAACCACATGATTATATCACAAGATGCAAAAAAAAGACTTTTGATAAAATCCAGCACCCCTTCTTCATAAAAACCCTCGAACATATCTCAAAATAGTAAGAGCCATCTACAAGAAACCCACAGCCAACATACTGCTAAATAGACAGAAATTGGAACCATTTCCTCTGAAAACCAGAACAAAACAAGGATGCCGTCTCTCACCCCTCCTGTTCAACATAGTATTGGAAGTCCTAGCTGGAACAGTCAGACAAGAGAAGGAAACCAGGGGTGTCCAAATAGGAAAAGAGGAAGTTAAGTTATCCCTCTTTGCAGATGACATGATTCTATACCTCAACAACCCAAGAAAATCTGTCAAAAACCTCCTTGCACCGATAAAGGACTTTGGCAAAACCTCAGGGAGTAAAATAAATGTGCAAAAGACAGTTGCATTTCTATACACCAACAATAAACAAACAGAAACCCAAATAAAAAGCACAGTCCCATTCACAATAACCACATAAAAAAATGAAATACCTTGGAATCTTCCTAACCAGAGATGTAAAAGACCTTTACAATGAAAACTACGAAACATTGCTCAAAGAAATCAAAGATGACACAAACAAATGGGAAAATATTCCATGCTCATGGATTGGAAGAATCAACATTGTTAAGATGTCCATTCTACCCAAGGCAATCTACAGATTTAACACAATACCCATTAAATTACCAGCAGCATTCTTCTCAGGCCTGGAAATGACAATACAGGAGTTCATATGGAAACATAAATGACCACAAATAGCCAAAACAATCCTCAGCCAAAAAAAAAAAAAAGCAGGAGATATCACACTTCTAGACTTTAAACTTTATTATAAAGCTACAATAATCAAAACAGCCTGGTATTGGTACAAGAACAGGCATATAGACCAATGGAACAGGACAGAGATTCAGGAAGCAAAACCTCAATTTCTCAACAAATTCATCTTTGACAAAGTCCCCACTACCAACCACTGGAGAGAGGAGAACCTATTCAGTAAATGGTGCTGGGAAAACTGACTGACCACATACAGAAGATTAAAGCAAGACCCCTACGTATCACCATATACAAAAGTCAACTCTAAATGGATCAAAGACCTAAATGTAAAACCTCAAACTATAAGAAGCTTAGAAAATGTAGGAAACACCCTTATGGAAATTGGAACTGGCATCCAATTCTGGATCAAAATCCCAAGTGTCCATGCCATAAGAGATAAAACTGGTGGGATGTCATCAAACTGACAAGTTTCTGCAAAGCCAAAGAAACCATCAAGAGAGCAGGGAGACAGCCCATGAACTGGGAAAAAATATTTGCCAACTGTATCTCTGACAAAGGCCTAACATCCAGGCTCTATAAGGAACTCAAATGTGCCAAAAAGAAAAAAACAAATAGCCCCATTACAAAGTGGGCAAAAGTTATAAATAGACACTTCTCAAAAGAAGACATATGAGCAGCCAACAGATACATGAAAAAACGCTCAGCCTTCTTTCATGAAAGAAATGAAAATTAAAACCACACTGAGATACCACCTAGCTCTAGTCAGTATGGCTATCATCAATGACTCAAAAAACAACAGATGCTGGAGAGGATGTGGGGAAAAGGGAACACTTATACACTGTTGGTGGGAGTGTAACCTAGTACAAACTCTGTGGAAAACAGTTTGACGATTCCTAAAAGGTCTAAAATTGACCTTCCATACAACCTGGCAATCCCCCTACAGGAATATACCCGAAGGAACTCAAATCACTCTATGAAAAAGATACCTCCACACGCATGTTTATTACAGCATTGTTCACAGTAGCAAAAACATGGAACCAACCGTGCTGTCCATAGAAAGAGAACTGGATTAAAAAAAAATGTGGTACATATACCAAATGGAATATTATGCAGCCATAAATAAGGACAAAATTATGAACTTCACAGCAACTTGGATAGACTTAGAGGCTATAATACTGAGTGATCTATCACAGAAACAAAGAACTGAGTATCACATGTCCTCATTCATAAGTGGACCTTGAACAATTATTGTAATATTGTAAGAAAAGGATTGTCGGTAATGGGAACCTGCTGGGGGGAGGGGGGTCAGGATAGGCAGTAGTGGGATTCTGCCAGAGGAAGGGGAAGGCACACTTCATCAACAAGGGTGCCTGCATAATAAACATTTGTATACTTAATCCTGAATTGTACTCCATATCTTTAAAATAAAAAAATTTAAAAAACATACAAAAAAACAAATAGATTCTGAAATATCAGAGTTTATCACAGTCTGGTAGGCAAGTGAAGTTTTGTTTTGTGCCACTTGTATTTCAGTTGTGTGCATGCCATGTTCCAATGCATTTCTTAGTTCCAAGCACTGGTGAATTTCTTGGAGATGGGTGTTAAAATAAAGAAACTCTTAAGGAACTAATTTATTTTGTAACTTAAGCCAATATAAATTAATACCCTGATACAATTTTGTTCAGGAGTTGCCTAAACCTTTCTGACAGTACTGATCCACTGTGATGGAGTTTGGGAAGTAAAATTAATTTATCAGAGAATTGAAATCCAAAAGTTCAGGAGGATTGGTGTCTGACTTCTCCATTACTGATTTCTAATATAGTTCCTGTCTATAGTACCTGTCACTCCATCCTTGGTATTCTTTAGTAAATTTGAGAGAGCTTTACAACTTGATGGACGTTCCAAGAGCGTTAGGAGAACCCAACACAGGTGTCTTTTTAAGTAGCATTGTGAAACCCATGACCCCTAAGTTTCATGAGAATAAGTTCCATGATTTTCTGTTTTCATATTCCCAACTCCCTTAGTCACTCTGCATTCCCAAAGTCCGGCACAGTGCCCGGGACATTATAAGAGAAAGATGATCTCCTTCAATATTCTACTTCACTTAGTTACCTAAGTATGCTCCTTGTTCACTATAAGGTTGAAAAAAAGCCAACTTTTTCTATTAGAAATATTCCTAACAGTACAAGAGCAAGTTCAATTACATCACAAGTAAACAATTCATCAAATCTATAGTATAAGATGTTTCTATGGACAAAAATCTGGGTATCACCAACAAATTTATAACATAAAATTGAAGAAGGAGAAGAAAGAGAAAGAGGAGGAGGAGAAAAAGGAGAGAAGAAAAAAAAAGGAGAAGGAGGAAGAAAAAAAGGAAGAGGACAAAAGAGACTTAAGAAAAAACAACTGATGTAATGAATGGGTCTTGTTTGGATTCTGAACTATAAAAAGATATACTGAGAGAATCAGGGAAAAATAAATATGAACTGGGTGTTAAATGATTGAGGAATTATCATTAATTTTGTTAATTTTGTTAGGTGTAATAATGTCATGGTGAAAGTCTTTATCAGTTAGCAAGGCATGCAGAACTGTTTACAGAGAAAAAGATAAAACATCTGTCATTTGTTATTCAATCTCCAAGTAAAACAGATGCACATATGTGGGAAGAGGTTTAGACACAATAACATTGGTCAAATGTTTGTTGCTGTAAAAGTTAAAAGACAAGCATATTGAAGTTCATTATACTATTAGTTCTACTTTTGAATATATTTGAAAATGTTTATAGTAAAAAGTTAAATACAGCTAGTTTCAGCAGAACACAAATGACAATGTAAAACTTCAAGACTACGATTTCACACTCTCTTGTATAGTCATATTCCAGGCGGACCCAAGACGGCATTTACTGGACTTTGTGCACCAACTTTGAACGCTTTCCAAACGTAGTAATCTGGTGTAACTTGCTCATTATTTTTTAAAAATAAAAGATCCTATGTGCTGTTAGAAGCATCAAAACTTCATTCCATTCATCTTGAGCAAAATGTTTCTCCCAGTACAGCTTTTCCTTGAAAGAGGAGGAGGGCAGGGAGAGCCTGGGGTGAGAGGTCAGGGAGGAGAAACAACCATCGAGTTTTCCACTTTCGGCAGAATGGCAAGATCCTTGGGGAGACAGTAAATTGAAATTAAGGCTGTTTCAGGCAGCCTACAGGATGTGCCTGCAAATGTAGACATATCGAAATGGTGAAAAAGTCTGTGTGTGCCCATTCATATGAAGTGAATACCTTGTAATGTGCTCCATCCCCTGGGAATGGTGGCTGGGTTGAGGAACGGAGGCCGGAAGAATAGGATGGATTTGACATAAGTACTTTTAAGTGCTCTGAAGGCTGGGCTCCTCCCTGCAGTTTAATAGCAAGGTCCGTGGGGAGCTACAAGGAAGGAGCCGAGTGAATCCCTACAGCCTTTCGTTTTAAGGATAACAAATCTTAAAACAGGTGTGAGCTCAGAAAAATCTTTTACTCCTTGTTTTTAGAGTCTTCTGTGGCCAGCCAGCTCTTTGTATATTATTATCATTCCACAGAATGAGGTCTGGGTAAGGGAAGGGAGAAGAGGAAAAAGAAGCTGAATAAACAAAAATTGCTTCAAGTGACTAATATTCATTAAGTCCACTGGTCATGCGCTATGAAATTTATTAAACTGTGGTTTCCAAGAGAATGTATTAACACAGCTAATGAACACAAATAAAAAAGAGGCCTCCAGGAAATGGTTTCCTGGGCCTAGATGAGACTGGTGAGTAATGTGACAAGAGATTATAATGTTAAAAGCTTCTATTATAGTCTAGGAGGCTGATTATTGGAAGGGGTTGCTGTCAGTGGGGGAGGGGAGATAGGAGACTAAAAGTCTGATTTGTCTAATGAAGGGGCCTAAAGCTTTTCATTTATATTCATTAGGCAGGAAGGCTGTGTGGTGAAGGCCTCTGAGCTTCAGTGCTGCCATCTGGTGGAGAAAGCACTTGATAGACATCCCCCTCCCCCGCCCCCCCCACCAAAGAAAATGGCAACCGCCATCTTTTAAGATGTCAGAATTTGAGCCCAGGTCACAGTAAAAAAAAACACTTCATTGTTTCCTGAGTAACAAAGATAGAATCCTTTGTAACTACGGTATCAAGAGCAAAGACAGACACTTGCACAATCTCAAGCTATGCTGAATCTAGCTTAAGTACTGTTTAAAGAAAGCACAGCTATCTTATTCTGTTGTTCTACTCCAATGGGATTTTTTAATTTTCACAAGATTTTTACCTGTAGTCTTAGGCTAAAATGTTATTTTCTTCTAAAGACATTTGCTTCGTAACCTAGTTCAATTGGTCTTAGCAGAAACCTTGGGGTCGTCTTTGACTCCCCTCTTTCTCCCACACCTGACATCTATCTAATCCATCAGCAAATCCTGTTGGCTCTAAGATCACAATACCTCATGGCCACTTTTTGTCATTTTTAGTGCTACTACACTGATTTGAGCTACTGGCATCTCCTGAATGATTGCATTAGACTCCTAACTGCTCTCTTTGTTTCCAATCCTGCAGCCTACAGTCCGTTCTCTATTAGCCACCAGCATGAACGATTCACATGTGTTAGATCATTTCACTCTTCTGCTCAAAATCTTTCTATGACTTCTAAGTTCACTCAGTGTAAAATTACAAGTCCTACAAAGTGTTTTAAGTCCCTAAATCATCTGACCCTAATTTCTTCTCTGACTGCATCTCCTAATCTTTCTGCTCACTCACTCTGTTCCAGCTATGCTGACCTCCTTGCTGGTCCTCAGAGTCCAAGCATGTTTTTGATTCAGTTTCCTTTGTGGAATGCAAAGGAGAAATCCAGACATCTGTATGACTCTGACTTCAGTCCTCCTGGTCTCTAATCAAATGTTACCTTATTAAGGAGGTCTTCCATTACCATCCTATTTAAACACCACCCACTCTTTGCTTAAACTTTATCATTCTTTATTTTCTCTGATTTATTTTTTCCAATTTGCTAATTGTGATAAAATAAACATTACATAAAATATACCATCTTAACTATTTTTAAGTGTATTAATTACATTGTATGAATTAAATATGTTCATAATTTAAAACATCTCTAATGTACAATCATCACCACCATTCATCTACAGAACTCTTTTTTATCTTGTAAAACAGAAATTCTATATCCATTAAACAATAGCTCCTCATTTCCCCTTCCTCCTAGTTTCTGGCAACCACCATTCTACTTTTTGTCTCTGTGATTTTGACTATTCTAAGTACTTCATATAAGTGAAACTATTTATCCATTTGTGACTGGCTTATTTTACTTAGCATAATGTTTTCAATGTTCATCTATGTTGTAGCACATGTCAGAAATTCCTTCCTTTTAAAAGATGAATAGTATTTTATTGTATGCTTATACCACATTTTGCTTCATCTATTCATCCATTGACAGACACTTGGGTTCCGTCCACATTTTAGCTATAGTGAATAATACTGCTATGGACGTAGGTATACAGCTATCACTTCAAGATCCTGGTTTCTATTCTTTTAGGTACATATCCAAAAATGAAATTTCTGGATCATATGGTAACTCTATATTTAACTTTTTGAGTAAACACTATATTGTTTCCATTGTGGCTGTACCATTTTACATTTCGACCAACAGCGCACAAAGATTTCCAATTATTCCACATCTTTGCCAATACTTGTTTTTTATAGTTGCCATTCCAATGGTTGTGAGATGGTGTCTCATAGTTTTGACTTGCATTTCCCTAATGGTTAGTGATGCTGAGTATGTTTTCATATGATTATTATTCATTTGTATATCTTCTTTAGAGAAATATTCAAGTCCTATGCCAATTTTTGAGTCAGGTTCTTTTAAAGTTTTAGGAGTTCTCTATATCTCTTATTAAAAGTACTTATCACCTACTAAAACATATTTATTCACATATTGTGTCCTATTTTTCATCTTCTCAAATCTGCTGCAATAGAATGTAAGTTTCACAAAAGCAGGGCTTTTGAAGAATATAGTATATTTAACATGGCTTTTTTGTTTCTGAAACTTCAAAAGCAGACAATGCCAACCTGCTCAAAATTCTGTATTCCCTGTTGCAAATTTTAAGCTCTATAAGGGCTGGTATTTTGTTTGACTGAATCTCCCTCTGTCACCAGTGCCTAATGTAGTGCCTACTTAATCATATGTCTACAATAAGGATTTTTCTTTTTCTTCTGCAACAGTTTTGTTACACATAATTTAACTACCAAATCTACCCATTATAAGTGTACAACTCAAGATTTTAAATCAGATTTATAGATTGTGCAACCAACACCACAATCCAGTTTTAGAGCATTTCCTAACCTCCAAAATGTATATACATACCTATTTGTAGTTCATTCCCACCACCACCATCAGCCCCAGGAAATCACTAATCTGCTACCTGGTTCTATAAATTTGCTTCTTCTGGAGACTTCAATATATATGGACACATACAATGTAATTACTTACATCTGGCTTCTTTCATTCATCATAACATTTTTGAGGATCATTCTTGTAGCAAGAATTAGTAGTTTTTTTGTTGTTTGTTCATTTGTTTTATTGCTGAAGAGTACTCCATACAGATATAGTAAGTTTTAAAAGTCCATTCATTACTTGGTAGACATTTGTATTATTTCCAATTTTTGGCTATAAACATTCATAAACATAACTGTGTAGACATATGTTTTTATTTTCTTGGGTAAATTCCTACCAGTGAACTTGTTGAGTCATAAACATTTATTACTAACTTTTTAAGAAGCTGTTACCCTGTCTTCCAAAGTGTCTATACTATTTTATATTTCCAACAAGAGTGCATAATGGTTCTGGATTCTCCACTTTATCACCAATATTTGGTATTGTCTGTTTTTGTGTTCATCATCATTCTAATAAGTGTATAGAGGTATATCACTATGGTTTTAATTTGCATTTTCCTTACAACTCATGTAGCTGAACAAGTTTTATGCACAATAATTATTTGCGATTTGAATATCTTTTTTGGTAAAATGTCTATTCAAATATTTTGCCCATTTAAATTGGGCTGTTTGTCTTATTATTGAGTTTTTTAAATTCTTTATATATTCTAGATACAAGTTTTTTATCAAAAATATGACTGGAAAATGTTTTCTCCCTGTATATGACTTGTCTTTCCATTGACTTAATGATATCTTTTGTAACACAAACATTATAAACTTTGATAAAGTTCAATTTGTCAATTTTTCTCTGGACCATGCTTTTGGGGTCATATATAAGAACTTTTTTCTTACCCAAGATTATAAGATTTTCTCAAATTTTTTTCAATAATTTATATAGCTTTAGCTTTTTAATTTTGGTCAGGAATCCATTTTGAGTCAACTTGTGTGGTGTAAGTTATGGTGCTAAGTTCAATTTTTGCATGTGAATATACAATTGTCCTAGTACCATTGTTGAAAAGACTATTCTTTCTCTATTGATTGTCTTTATCTTTGTTGAAAATCAATTTTTAGTGAAATGGTTTATTTCTGAACTCTTGATTTTGTTCCATTATCTATTAAAGTGCATCCTTTACCATAGTTTTATCTTTTACCACACTGTGTTTTTTACTTGGTTGTTATAATAACTTAAAATCAGGTAAAGTAACTCCTCCAACTTTGTTCTTCTTCAAACATGGTTTGGCTAAGTCCTTTGTATTTCTTATATAATTTTTTTTTAAATTAGATCAATTTCTTTAAAAATACCTGCTGGTATTTTGATAGGATTGGATTGATTTTATTGCACTCATTTGGGGTGAATTACCATCTTAATAATACTTAATTTGTTAGTGCTACTAGAAATATAATTGTTTTATTAATTTTATTCCAGATTGTTTATTGTTAATATACAGAAATACAATAGATTTTTGTATATAGATAACTCTCTCTATGTATTTCTACATTCAGTATCATGTTGTTATCTGCTTGAAAAGATGTGTATTTTACTATTGTTAAATAGACTGTTATTTTAAAACAAAGGATGAGTTGGTTAAAAGTATAGTACAAGTCTTCTAGATGTTTGATGAATTTTTGTCTAGTTGTTCTATCAATTTTCAAAAGCAGGATACTGAGATCTCCAAAAATTATTGTTAAATTATCATTTTTAATTTTCAATTCTGCTGGATTTGCTTTCATTGTTTTAAAGCTCTGTTGTTAGGTATGTGTATATTTATAATTGCTATATTTTCCTGATGTATTTACACTTTTAGCACTGTAAAACATCTCTTTTTTACTCTAGTAATATATCATATCTTAAACTCAATTTTGTCTGATGCTACTATGACCACTCCAGCTCTTTTAGGTTGCTGTTTGCCTGGCATATAATTTTCTATCCTTTACTCTAACCTATTTCTGTTTTTGAATCTAAAAAATATATTACAAGTTGGATCTAGCTTTTTTGATCCATTTTGACAGTCTCTGCCTTTTGAGCAGGGTGTTAGGCTTTTCACATTTAATGAAATTATTCTTATAATTGGATTGCTTTTTTTCTTCTATATGGCTTCTGTATTTTTGTTCCTCTATTTCTTTTAATGAATTACTTAGTGTAAAAAATGTTTTTAGTTTACATTTTACATTTCTCTGTTGATTTTCTATTATAATTCTATTTGTTTAGTGACTACTTTAAGGATTACCATATGCATCATAATTGATCACAACAAACTTCATAGATTAATACTGACCTAATTCTGGTAAAATATAGAAACTAATATAACCCCATTTCTTCTCTCCTTCTTTGTGCTATAATAGTCATATGTATTGCACCTGGATATGCTAGAACTGAACCATATAGTGTTATATTTACTGCTTCATATAACCATGACAGCTAATTCAGGCTAGTAGAGATATAGGCCCTCCCACTGCCTATATCATCACTGCCACTCAGTGTGGATGTTGCCCACCACTCCAAATCAAGTGATATCCCTTCAACTGTGTCAATGAAGCTACATATTTTCCTGACTAGCCTGATCCTGCCAGACCCTCTATGCAGACCGAGCAGGAGGGTAGGTGGAATGGAGCGGAACCGTTTAAAGCAAGAATATCACAGACTACCAACCTTCTTACTTTAAGCTTTTTAAACATGAAAGCTTTTCTGATTGTTGTATGCTTTTGGTTAAGTTCCAGAAACAGTTGTTGTTGTTGTTGTTATTGTTGTTTTGGTCAATTTTGTCTATGTTTATAATTGTTTTGAGGGAGAGAATTTGCTGACCGTCCCCCCATTCAGTCGTGTATCTGAATTCTATAACCCCAATTAAATTTTAAGTTCAGGAGGAAGCTACAATATTTTCTGCTGCTTTTGTACTCATTAAATGAGGTGAATTGCTTTTTCCTGTTACATAATATCCTGAGATGGAAAAGACTTAAAACACTTCAGTAACATTGGAGACTATATTGCTCAGAGACAGCAGGAAGAATCCCAACATAAGCAATGTCAGGCATTGCCATATTTGGAAAGGCAGAAATGTCTGACAAGCTTCATTGACCAAGGCAGGGCAAGGTCCAAACAAGAAAAGGCATGGAAATCAATCCTAAGTTCCAGAATTTGCCTCCTACCAAGACAGAAAAAAAGAAAATAGACTTAAATCTCTATAAAATGGAATATGGTTAATTTTATGGAAACATCCATAAGAAGAAAACATAGGAATATTTGTCTGAAGCATATTTAAAAAAATTTATCTAAGACAACATTTAAATAATGAGACTGTAATTTTTTCTGTCATTCTTCATATTAAGACATATCTGAGGCTTGAGAATGGGCTAGAAGAGTCATTCTTCATATTAAGACATATCTGAGGCTTGAGAATGGGCTAGAAGACCTTTCAAAAGTCCCTTCTAAAAATTTTCGGATCTTGATATATGGATCCCCCTACCACATTCATAACTATAGTGGTATTTTCTGGGTTAAAGTCTAGAAGATTTATCAGTTTTCAGCATACAAGAACCTCACACATTTATCTCTCACATGTCATGATGGTGGACTTTCACAAGGCCTAAAATCTTTGCATAGACTTTGAATTGTGTTTTTATTTTTATACCTTTCCTATATTGAAAGACAAATAACAGAAAGAAAAGCTAACACTGTAAGAGAGAGGATAGAGCAGATACGCAGGTTGGGCCACCCAGAATGCACCAGGATTAATGACAACTTGGTCTGACAGCATCCTGACCACAAGAGATGAAGTCACCCTAGGAAGTGTTTTGTAGAGGAAAAGAAAATCAACAAAGTGAAAAAGGAAAGAAAAAAAAACCCCATAAAGTCTGAAATACACATTGTCCAAGTATTTCCCCCCATTAATTTTAGAAGCCCTAGAGTGTTTTAAGGGAAATTTAATCTGCATGTTTCTGAACCATTTACACTTAACTCACCACAATGTTGTTCTGTAACAGTCATTTGTTGTCCAAGAAGCCTTCCGAACCTTGTTCATAAAGATGTTTTATTAAAGAAATTGTTTTCTTTTCCCTTAAAATGAAATTATGCTTTTCCAGATTCAAAGGAACATTGAGATGGACCTTAAATTCAAAACCTGTAAGGCTCAAAACAGATTCACTTTTGATCAAAGTGTGTCCTTATTCAGATTTCCAGCCCAAGGTACTTTGGTTTTGGCAGCATCACAATAAAAGTTTCAGTTGAGAAGATACATGTTTATTACTCCTTGGATAGCTAAAGTGAGCCCTCTCAGGACTCTTTTAAAAAGCAAGACTTTTAAGGAACTCAGCCAGTCTAATAATTCCCTTTGCTTTAGAACGCAACATGAATGAAGCTTGGAAATAGTTTATGAAGTAAGAAAGCAGAAGTATCAGAGATGCTTCTTGAAGTCTAGTTAAGAGCTTCCTAGTCCAAGAGACTAAACTGTAAAAATGAGGGCAACAATAGCTCCTACCTCATAAGACTGCAGTGAAGATTAAATGAGACAATTGTGTAAGGTGTTTAGCATTCCCCAAACATAGTAAGACCTCAATATATTTTATCTATCATAATAATGTATCTTTATGAGTGTTTATATTAACAATCAGACTCTAAGCCAACCACCTCAAAACAAAACATTTATTAAAACAAAAAGACAACTCTACAAAAATGCTTATTTATGTATTTACTCCTTTGCTAGCTCCAAATAACCTTGTGAGAATGAATGACTTCTGGTTCTCAAAATATTTTATACTGAATTTTTAAGTCACTTTTGAAGGCCTAAACTAGAAAACTATTAGTAGAAAAGCCAGCATTTTATTATAAGAATCCAGATAAGTCTAGCTCATGAATGTATAAAAAAGTTAAATGAATTTAACACTTTTTGGTTTGTATCACTTAGCCTTTAACAACAATAAAGAGTATTTGAAGGCATTTTTGTTAAATTTTTGTTAAATCAGCTACAGGACATTGATGTACTGTACTCATTATATTTATGATTGTTAGGTTTATATGTCGGTTTTGCTACAGAATGGCTTATAGCTAATCAAAATCCAGGTATTACTATGAAGGTATTTTGTAGATAGAACATCTATAGCTAGTTAACTTTAAGTGAAGGAGATTACTATCAATAATGTGGGTGGGCCTCATCTAATCCATTTAAAGCTTTGAGAACAAAAACTGAGGTTTCTTGGAGAAAAAGTAATTCTGTCTCAAGACTCCTGCCCCAGTTTTTACCATTCTGGCTTTTCCTATGTATTTCAGATTCACCAGTTCCCACAATCTGTTAGTGGATCTCAGACATGAATCCAATAGCTATATAGAAATGGCCACCACTCCCTTTGGGGCACATCCTGCAAATTCTGTTTTTCATCCTCAAGATTTCAGTGTTAAGTCATTTTATAGTATACTTTTTTCCTCCTACATCTCTAGGGATGTTGATTAAAAGGAGAGCTATTTGATTTGACCTTTCGCTTCAAGTGATTGAATTTCTTATGAGATTTTGTTCAAAAGTTTTCAGTATCACTAAAGACCATCAAGAGACTGCTGGCTACATGCTAAAAATGAGAGCAGAGAAAAGCCATTGGGCAAATTTCTGAAGCCAAAATGGAGTGGAAAAAAACAGGAAACACTCAGATGGAAATTATTTTGAAATTTATCTGAAGATAATACATATCTCAACAATAGTTTATTTTATAGGCTGTGCTTGATAATGTTTATGTGTTCCATTATAAAGCCAACCAGCCTGATGCCTATTCAATTTCATTTGATACCAAACCTGACAGGGAGATTTTCATTATCAAGCAAACTTGGGATTTAGCCATGTTCAGCATTCATCTCCAATCGTACTTACTATCTCCCTTCTCAGTTTGGCATGGGAGTATGAGTATCACAAATATCGATATTGTCCCAGCACCCTATAATTGTATTACAATGACAATTTTATTAGGTCTATAAAAACTCTGCAACTTCCCTGCAGCACACCGTAATTTCACCAACAGTTGTAAAAGGTCTTAAATTATATTTGTGCAAAATTCAGATGAATGAGCTTGAGCATTAATGCATTTCTCATTATGTAATGGGGACTTTTGCATCCCTCTCTCATTGCCAAGTACAGAGAAAAAGCTATCCTATTCAACTATTTGTCAACTCCCATTAGAAACATTTAATACTAATAAAATTTATGGGTTCAGTTTCCAAAGGATACTGCCAGAAGACTTCAAGATCACTATGTCAGTACTTAAATACAACCATTGTTCACCTTATACAAATCTATATGTGGCCTGACAGGTATGAAATGTAGCTTTCTATGCTGAGTCAGCTTCAGAGACTTTTTTGGTTGAAATGGAGTTCATGAAATAAAAGTAAATGTGTTCTCAAGTCAGTGAGGAAAGATTGATCTGAAAACATTCCCCCAGTAAATATGAAACTGACAGACTGTGATGCTATATGCACATTCTTGACAGAAAAAAATAAAGCATGATTCAATCTACTCCAAAGGTAGGAAATAGGTTAATTCATTTTAAAGGTTTTTATATACAAACACTCATAAATGTAAGTATGATCATGTGAATTACAAATTTTAAATAAAATGCTGTCTTTCAAATAGGAATAATGCCCAGGATGTCCTTCGAGTTGTATTTCTAGAAGTAGTTGTGGATTTGCATCTATCCATACTCTCACATACTGTCATCAGTAGGACCTGATTCTTCAAGCCACAACTAGTTGTTCCAAATTCCCTGCATCACTTTCTAATTTGTACCATAGTTATTTGTGCAGAATCCTTCTCATTCCTACAAAATGCAGGCTGATTTTATCTGGTCTTTATCTTTGGCTGAGCCACAATGCCTTGCAAACATTAGATGTCATCATGTATTTGCTTAATTGACAAGTGGGAAAAAAATGAATAAATGGGGTGCCTGTCTTACAGAACTATGGAATCTAATCCATGGAACTAAGTAGCTTACAAAAAATAGCATCACAAAATTAGGGAATTTACAGCTGCAACATCATGATAATATTAGTGTGCTTTAAGCTAAGTAGTGAGGGCACTGAGAAGTATAAGACAATGGTCTGTAAGGGTAGTATGTGTACCCCTGGAGATATGTGCTTTCTAAGGGGCATATGGCATGGGTAGTTTTGAAAGAGTACATTTCCTGACCTTTAGCTTTTCTCTTGTTCTTTTTAAAATGTGTCTGTTTGAGAAAAATGTCTGGGGTTCAAATGTCCTTTTGGTTCTTGCTTCTGCCAATTTACTAAAACACAGACATACTCCTCAACCTGAACCTTATATTGATGCACTGTTCTGAGGGGCAATCCCAACCCACCCCATGGCTGGCAAAGAGACCATTTGAAATATTGGTGTTGGCTAAGGCTTCTGTGTTTTTCAAGGGTACCATACACCAATGAGAGGGTTTTTTGTGTTCCTTTGTGTTATGCATACATTTGTGAAAGCGAAGTGTGGCGTTAGAAATGAGATACTGTCAGTCCAAGCTAGAGTGTTTTCAATTTAGATATATTTTGGAGTGGAGTAGTAAATGCATGACAATTTTCATTTAATTGCTTTGTCTTTTCTATCCTCCCATTTCCTCAAAAAGTGTACTTTAATTGAGTGAGAGTCCTGTGAAAGCAAAACAAAGAGAATACTGGTAAATTTATATTATATAGAAGGCAGATGCTTCTTTTGATATCCAGGTGCAAATTCATGGAAAGGTTTCATTGCCTTATCTGTTTTTCTTAAAATTAGAATTCAGAAGTGAAATTGTCACACGGAAGTGAATTAGCACATTTATTTAAATTGAAATAGGAAGTCAGTTAATCTGATTTGGAGAATTCACCTGATAATGAGGACCAACTTTGCCAATTGATTATATGGAACACTATTTTCATCAATTAGTAAAACTACATATGAAGTTCAAATGTTTTGATAAAAATATATTTAAATTTATGGTAAAAGAAAATAACTCTATTTAAAAATATACTTGGGAAAAGGTATTATTTAAATTCACATTATTTTTATTCTTCTAACATTTAAATAACTTAGGTTAAGAAAGTTATCTCAGCCGGGCTCGGTGGCTCAGCCTGTAATCCCGCGCCTTGGGAGGCTGAGGTGAGTGGATTGCCTGAGCCCGCGGGTTCGAGACCCGCCTGGGCAACTTGGCGAGACCTCATCTCTACAATAAATCAAAAAAAAATCAGCAGGGCGTGGTAGCACGCGCCTGTAGTTCCAGTTCCTTGGAAGGCTGAGGCAAAAGGATCGCCGGAACCCAGC
>CAUYQG010003876.1:0-34891 GCA_963574415.1 Tarsius wallacei
CTCGCCCCGGGACCCCGTCGAGGGGGAGCGCGCTGACCGCGCCGCGGGCCCGGCCGGCCGCCTTCTACCTCCCGGAGGATTTGCGCGCCGGCCGACCCTGCAGGACACGCTCGCACCGCCGGCGGCGAAACAAAGGAACCCGCTTCCCCTCCACGGGGTGATTCCGGCCCTCGCCTCGATTCCCGGAGCCCGCGGTAGGTGGCACCGAGCGGCTCTCAGGAGGCGACGGGCGCCATTGGCTCAGGAGCCGCCGCCTCTGCAGCCGCCGGCGCAGCTGGGAGGACGGATCCTGGGGGGGAGGAGGGAGAGGGCGAGGGGAGGAGAGAGGAGGAGAGGGACCGAGGAGGAGGCGAGCGGAGGAGAGGAGAGAGGAGAACGGCGCGGCGGGGACCGGGCCAGGCGGGCGCGCCTCGGGCCAGCGCAGGTGCTGGGGCGCGGGGGCGCGGGGGTCGCGGGGTTGCGCTGCGCGGCGGGGGAGGGGGGCGGGAAGCGCGGGGCAGCGAGGCTGTCGGGCGCAGGTGCTGGGGCACCGGGGGCGCCGGGGACGCGGGGCGCAGGTGCGGGGGGACAGGGGGTGCGGGGGGCGCGGGGCCGCGCGCTGCGGGGTTGCTGGGACGCCAGGGGCGCGTTGGGCGGGCGCAGCCGCGGGCGCCGTCGCCGCAGGAGGGCAGGGGCTCCGCGTCCGCCCCGGGAGTCGCCTCGGCCGCGCGCCCCGAGCTCGGTCCTGCGAGCGGCCCGCAGAGGTTGGAGCCCGGGCTCCCCAAGTGACATCCCTCCGCGCGGGCGGCGGTGCTAGGCGGGGCCCGCGGCCCCAGGGCAAGGACGGCGCCCCCAGGGCAGGGCCGGTGCCTCCGGGAGCACGAGCCGGAGCCGCCCGGACCCGGGACTCGGGGCAGTATCCTCATTTCTGGGCTCTGGCCGCGGCAGGGTTGGGGTGAGCCACCTGCCAGCCACGTCCCAACCGTGCTTTTTTGTTTTTTTAAAACCTGCTCCTGCACGCTCCTGGGGATTCCTTCCGGAACAGGAGTTGCCGTTTCAGAAGATGCTGCGACCAGGTGTCTCCGCCCAGGTGGAAGTTGATTGCGGGGTTAGGGAAAGCCCGCAGTCGTGGCCCGGCGGGACTGCGCGGGACCGCTGGGGCTGCCGGGCCCCGTGAGGTCCGCGCCTGCGGGGCTGGGCCGAGACCCAGCCACATCCTTCACCTTCCCCTCACAGCATGTGTCCGTCGCGGCCGCGCCCCTCTCCCCTCCCCTATGCGCCCCACGGCCTCGCTCCAGTCCCTCCGGCCCCTCGGTGGCGGCGCCTCCGGCCCCTGGTGTGAGGCCCCGTCCCCACCGGGCCACAGGGACCGCTGGGGCTTGCCAGGGTGGGAACCTCCCTCTGCACCGGCCCCCGGAACACCCCATGTCCCCCTTTACAACTCCGGCGCTCGTTCCAAGTGGGCTCCGGAGCCTTTTAGGCTGGGAGCCCCGAGGATCGTCGGCATCCCTGGGTATGAGGTTGTGGCGGCGTTCAGTGCCTGCCCAGGGCGTGACACAGCTTGCCTTCTTAGGAACTCATCTTGCATGTTTGCCCTGGTTGTCTAAACGGACCCCCTGGCATGTGAGAAGCCATCTGGCGTGGCGGAACTTTTCTGCTTGCAACGAAACACTTTTAAACCATATTATTTTTAAGGAAGAGGTTCTGGGTGACTGATTTTTACATTTCATATTAGCCCCGGTGGCTCCTTTCCCAGTGGCATTTGGATTCGAGGAGGTGGAGTGAGAGAGAGAAAAGGGGAGAGTGGCATGAGACCCGGTTTAACCCATTTGTGGGGAAACGGCGCCTTTTTCTTTTTGGTTGTGACCCGAGATTGCAAACTGTCTTCAGTCCTGTCTCTGGAAATGACCCTGTGTGCTGGGGACAGGAAGACGGTTCAGCCTGTAGAAATAAAAGACAGCAGAGGAAGCTTGTTCATCCCTGTGACAGATGATGTTTCGTGTAATGCTGTCCCCGGTGCGTGGGGGCGGCTGCTGTCCCCAGCGAGCGGGCGCGTGGGGGGGATGGCTGCTGCCCCCGTTGGTGAGTCAAGGGAGGCTGCCGTCCCTGTCCCTGGTGTGTGGGGGGCAGCGGCTGTCCATCCCAGGCTCAGAATCACACAGCTCTGTCCCATTATCTCGCAGATGGGAATGGGAGTGTGTGGTTATGGTGGAAACCTCCAGAACCTTTTCCTGTTACAGCCTTAGTGTTTCTTGTTCCTAAGAAGAGGCTCAGAAAACACACGGATTGAATGCCAAGTTGCCGAAGCCCTTTCAGCTGTGTCTAGTCCGGCATTCTCAGCAAAGCCACTGCCTCTTGGGAGGGCAGAGGACACTTTATTCTTAATTTCGTGTTGTTCCTCCCCTGTACGTCACACGTGGCTTGTACTCTATTGGAGATGTGTTATTTCAGCAGTAAATACTGCATATCTTAGCAAGGAATTAAAAACTTTAAAAAATGGGAACTCATTTATTAAAAAAAAAAAAAAAAAAAAAAGAGTGTGCCTGTGATCCTAAAAATGTATTGTTCCTCCTTGTAACTTGGGGGCCATCACATTAGCCGGTCGATTTAGGCAAAATCAGTCCCCCAAAATGAAGGCAGTATGTTTTTCCACCAAAGGATTTCTCTGTGACAGGAGTGTTTAATTGTCTGCAGTGAGGTGCTTGCCTGCCAGTGTCTTAAGTAAAGGAGTGTTTGGTGTTGGTTGACCTGTAACTTTCAGTTCAGATGACCACTGTCCCCACTGCCATTCAGAAGTGGCTTGGATCTGTCTGTCATCTGGCTATCTGTCTGCATATAGACAGCAGACAGATGCCTCTTTAAGGGCAGAACTGATTTCTAGGATACTAATTGATTTTGTTTATGATTTTTCCAGGAAAACAGCTGCTTTTAATCAAAAGGGGAGATGATGGTGGTCGTGCTGTCAGAATTGCTGATGGCTCTTTAAAAGTGAAATGTATTCATGCTTGCATACGTAATTCAGCATGAACTTAAAATTGTTTACTGTATGTCAAATAATGCTTTTTTTTTTTTTTTTGTACGTGGCTTGCAAGTCTCTTCTCGCTGACCTGATGAAGACTCTTTAAAAGGCTAGGAACAGACCCCTGGTTCTTGTCTCCTCTTCTCGTCCCTGGAGAGCAATCCCTACACCCGCCCCCTAACGCAGGGAAGTGTTTTCCTATGAGTCAGGGCTGTCCAGTGGACATGAGGCATATCTGCTACGCCCACACTTTAAAATGTCCTAGTGGACACATCAGAAAAGTAAAGAGAAACAGGTGAAATTAATTTTCATAATACATTTAACCCAGTCTATAAAAAATGATTGGATATAATCATTAAAAATAAAAATATGAAAACGCTATTTAAAGAAAAATTTTTTTATGCTGAGAACTCACAGGACATCTCAGTTGGGGTTAGCCAGGCTTCTGGTGCTCGATAACCCATGTGACCGGTGATCACTGCATCGGCCAGCACAGCTGTAGGTGGTTAACCAGTTGACAGCTACCATGTTAGGAGCCATCGCCAATTAAACACTATCAAAATAAAAACGCAGATGTCTCAGATTGCTATGAGATATGTGTCCTTCTCTTCCTGCCACGAACTGTTGTGCCATTCCGAACCCTTTCCTTAGTTCTTCAGTAAACAAGAGAACTGGGTCAAATATTTCCTGCAATTCCACGAACAATAACCAGTGAACAGACCCCGGGTCCCGCCTGCATGCAGCCAGGGGTCTATTGTTGCAGTACCACTTCACACCAGCGCTGACTTCTGTCCCTAGACGCACTGCCCGGGCATGCTGCAGCCCAGTTCTTGATGCACAGTCGGCTGCCGAGTCCGCAGCTCCCACTAGGGATTGTTCTGCCTTCGTGTTGAAATTCCCTTGCTGGGCAAACCCATAGGTAAACAAGCAAGCAGTGAGAGGGCTGTTCCTTACTGGGTGATTGAGTATGCGTCACAGGCCTCTGAGTGCTGGCCTTCACTGTGTGAGTATTTTCAACGTTTGTGCCCATTTATTTTGACTCCATGGAATAAAGTTGGGTGTCATGTAATGCTTTGTAACTGACCCATGAACACTGAATTCTTGAAACACAGAGATTAATGACCTTAATGAAAGGTCCGTGTCTTCATGTGGCCCCTCCATTATCAGTGAACCCTGGGGGTGGGGAGTGGCAAGGGTACCATTTCTGTCTCTTGGCCCTCTGTCTCTGATATCATGATGGGAGATTTGAAGAGCAGAATTTTGCATGAAAGGATTTGGGGCAATATTTTCTTAAAGCTAATTAATGTCTGGAAAGTGATTATCTTTCTGAGGAAATGGGAGAATGCAGGAACTTTCTATTAGAATCTCCCATAATACCCACCACCCCCCAACCCACACACCCATACACACAGACACACACCTTCTTCCTCTAGCTTCTCTGGATACTCAGAGCTCGGACAAAGATGCCTTGGGTGGGGAAGCCTTCTTTCCTCTGTCATCCTTATACTCCTCTGTCATCCTTACGCTTACTGAGCACCTTCTCAACTTTTAAATTTGATGTTTGTCTGCAGAAGACACTGACTGAAGAGGAAAATAATCGAAATCCAGGAAATCCTGCACCAGGGCCAAACCAGGCGGCACGTACCCAGCCCTCTATCGCACTGAGCATCCCACCTCATGGAAACATGGTTCAGTGCCACCCACAGCCCTTTTGGCATAAACTTGGACTCGCCTCTCAAACCTCACCCCTCAGCCCCCCACCTCCTCAGTCACATACACACACACACGGCCAGTGGACTATTTCACTACCTCCTTGTTTGCGGGATGGTTCCCTGACCCTCGAGGGAGGAGGCTAGGCCAAGCCTTTTGCTTCCTTCTCCTTTGTGCTTTTTCCCTGTGGACCTCACTGGGTTCTCATTACAGATGTGAAGCTGGCATGATCGTGCTAGCCAGGTAAATGTTTGCAAACCAAGAAGTAGTGGGAACTACTGGGTGACAGAAATCCCCAGGTGACCTAGATTTTGAAAAGAACCTAATATTCTCAGAATATCATGGGGACAAGTGTTGATTTATTTTTTATTTTCTCAGATAGAGTTACTCTGTGTATCCCATCTTTTTGTCCTTTAAATACTAGATTAAATTTCTTTATATAAGCAATAATTTCAAGATGCAAAAATAAATCAGGTTGTCAGAGCAAATATTTAAACATAAAGAACGAAAATATAAATATGGGAGAAATTTTAATTGTCTCAGAACAGAGAAGGATTTTCTAAGGATCTGAAACCGGTATGCTAAAAAGAAGTCTGTTAAATTGTGCGCACAGAAATTTTAAATTTCTGTCCAGAAAACAATAGACAGTGTCAAAGGACACATATTTGTTAGATGAGGCCTGATTTGCTAATACAGTGGTTCTCAAACGGTAAGCAGCAGAACTACTTGGTGGACTGACTGACCCTCAGATGGCTGCTGTCAGCACCTGAGACAGATCCGGCTGGTCTGAGCCAGTGGGGCCTGAGTGCATGAAGGTCAGAGCATTCCTGAGGAAGTCCTGGTGGTGAGGATAGAGGCCAGAGCATGGTTGAGGAGGTCCCGGTGGTAAGAATGGAGGCCAGAGCATGTCTAAGAAGGTCCCAGTTGGGGGGACAGAGGCCAGAGCATGGCTGAGGAGGTCCCAGTGATGGGGATGGAGGCCAGAGTGTGTCTCAGGGGGTCCTGGTGGGTGGTGGGGCTGGTGCCGTTCTGCTGAGCATGACTTGAGAGCTGTTGCCTCAACCTATCTAAGATAACATTGTCTACACACACGAGGGGAAAATCTGAGCAGATGAGAACCCATGTGGATGAGATACAAATGTCCATTTCTTTGAACCCATTAAAAGATGCTCAATGTCACCCAAATTAAATAAATGCAATTAAGTCAGTAAGTAAAAACAGACATCTTGTTACAATGAATGGATCAGGGATCACAGGGTAGAATCATACACTGTGTGATGCGGGCGGTGAGGCAGTGGTGCTCGCTTATGTGGGGTGAGCAGGGTGGGCCCAGGTGAGGCTTTCAGAGAGCAGCCCGCACTCTCTGCCAGGTGTGAGATGCACATAGCCTGGTTCCCTGGTTCCACTCAGAGAAGATTTTCCTACAGATAGACTCAAAAACATGTTGAAATGTTGACATCTGAGGCTGTTCCTTGAGCAAAAGGCTGAAAATATCCATGAGAAAGTGGCTAATAAGGGCAGGCCACCATTCAGCAGCGTCCAGTAGCTGTTGAGAACACCGTGTATGCGAGTATGAACAGATCAAATGATTTTTTGACTTTACAGTGGTGAGAAAACTATACGCATTCATCAGAGACTGTACTTTGGGTTTCGAATTTTGATCTTTTCCCAAGCTAGTGGTGAGTGGTATGATGCTCTCACAGGGCTGGGCGCCTCCCAGGTGTCCACGTCGTCACCAGGGTGGACAGCTGATAGTCTGCCGGGGAGTGCTTGTCCAGATGGCCCTGACTAGCTGTGTGCTGATGGAGGCATTCTGAGCACAAGTGAGGTGGGTGAGGCAGAGCTGTACGGTTCCATAGGGTGGGTGCGTTCAGCATCCTATTGGCAGGATATTCCCATCATGATGGGTTTATCAGGTCATGACCCCCTGGGGAGTTGAGGAATGCCTGTGTGTGAAGCACAGGACACCGTTGTGTACTTGTGTATCTGTGTTTGTCTTGCTCTCTGACTAGACAGCTATCAACTGATAGACCTCTCTCGTGGACTATAGTCCATTTTATTCTTTTTAAAATTTTATTTTGGACTTGGGGTACATGTGCAAGTTTGTCACATGGGGATATTGCCTGATGGTGAGGTTTGGGCTTCTGTTGAAACTGTCACCCCAAGAGTGAGCCTGGTACCCGCTGTGTGGTCTTTCAACCTTTGTCCCTTCCCCCTCCCTCCCCGCTTTAGGTGTCCCCAGCATGTGTTTTTTCATCCTTATGCCCACATGTACTCAGTGTTTAGCTCCCGCTTATAAGTGAGAACATCCAGTATTTTGTTCTCTGTTTCTGCATTAATTTACTTAGAATAGTGGCCGCTAGCTGCATCCACGTTGCTGTAAGTACACAATTTTGTTCTTTTGTATGGCTGCATAGTATTCCATGGTGGATACGCACCACGTTTTCTTTTTCCGCTGTCAGTGGGCACCTAGATTGGTCTTTGCTACTGTGAATAGTGCTGCAACACCCGATTACAATGCTGGGCAGCCAGTGACTGCTCAGTTGTTACACGTGATGGCTACGATGGCCTATCAGTGACCACTCAGATCATTACACCCGATGGCAATGCTGACCTTCCAGAGACCATTCAGATCATCACACCTGATGGCGGTGGTGGCCTTCCAGAGACTGCTCAGATCGTTACACCTTATTGCAGTGCTGACCTACCAGTGATCAGATCATTACACAAGCTAAAGGTTTTACCACCAGCCCCTCTTTTCCCATTTGGTTTGTGCTCCAGGCAAGAGACCATTTCGGGCAATTGAGACAAAGATCATTTTGAGTGAATTGCCATTGTGAGTTAATGAGCCAATTGAGTTACCATTTTATGGAAGTATGTGATTTTGTCTATTTATTTTTGCATTTCTAAACATGAAATGTTGTTGATTTTTGCATTGGTAACTCTTTTGTGCTATTTTTATCCTAGTGGCTTTCTGAGAATTTTCTCTCAGGAGAAGATTCTATCTCTATTTCTGTCTTTTAGGACAATTCCAGATTTCACTGGAGCTGTTTCCATTTTGGAAACACAAGCCACGTTTGGGGCTGAGGGACCTTGTCCTACAGCCGAGGCGACCGAAGCCTTTAGTTGTAGGACTTGTACTTATCAGGAACTTGTAATTAAAAATGGTGAGTCTTTTATTTTGCCCTGGCATTCAAAGATATGTGAATATGAAACATTGTCTTACCATCTCAGTCTCTTTTCCTAAGACCTGCAGAGACTAGAAAATCAGTTCATACTCACTTTGTCTCCTGGGTCTGGGCCTTTCCTGGTCAGATGTATGAGGACACTTTTGCCCCTGGTGTTAGAGCTACATTGACATAATTAGTTAAATAGTCCATGATGTTAAGTAGAACCCACGTTTTCCTCCAAATGTGTATTATTTTGACCACTTGGCGGAGTTGCTCAGAACTCAGCTTTTGGTGTGGACCTTTAACAAGGGAATGCAATACAGGCTTGCAAGCGGCAATATTATGGGTTAGTGTGTGATGTGGTTTGGATGTCGTCCCTCCAATCTCATGTTGAAATGTGCCCACTATATTGGAGGCAGGGCCTGGCGGGTGCCAGCCCCCTGGAGCCTGGGCCTTTCCTGGTCAGACTTCCAAGGACGCTTTTGTCCCTGGCGTTAAAGCTACAATGAAGTAATTAGTTCTATACCCCATGATGTAAGTGTCTCTGTCATGGGCTGGATCCCTCGTGAATGGGCGGGCACTCACCACAAGTGAGTTTTCGCTCTGTGAGTCCACGCGAGAGCTGGTTGGCACCTCCTCCTCTCGCTCCTTCTCTCACCATGTGACATGCATGCTCCCCTTCCCCTTCCTCCATAACGAAAAGCTTCCCGAGGCCTCACCAGAAGCAGATGCTGGCACCATGCTTCTTGGACAGCCTGCAGAATCATGGACCAAGTCAGTCTCTTTTCTTTATAAGTTACCCAGCCTCCAGTGTTGCTTTATAGCAGAACACACAGACAAAGACAATGTGAGAGACTGCACCAGCCTTGCAGATCTGACCGGGCAGGAAACCAACATTTTAGCACCCAGAGCTCCTGGTTCAATTGCACTCTGGAGGGTGGGTTTTGCATCTTTCCAAACTTGCCATTACTGCCTTACTAGGTAATGGTACTCCTTCCTGGGTGTGATAACACGTGACTGAGGATTCTGACGCAGACGCCTGCATGGCACATAACGTTCAGCCACAGCTTCCTTGTTTTAGCCAAGACCTATCCCATAATTCTGGTTCCAAGCAACTGCAACCTTCTTCTCTTTCATGCATGTTTGGATTCAGCTAAACTTGAGTCCTGATGTGGGTTGTGTCACTTACTAGCTGTACCACATTCATGGTGACTTCAGCCATCCAGAGTCTTGGTCCCATGAGGGACTGCAAAAGGGGGCAACTGATAATGAGTCAGGGGTGTTTTGAAGATGCAGCTTGTCCAGCTCCTCTGGACTCCTGGGGGCGGCGAGGACTCCTGGCTGTGTGGCAGCTGCTGTCTGATGCGCGAGTCAGTGATTGCGCTTTCAAGGTGTCGCGCTTCTCCTTCACTTTCTGGTGTGAAGCCCTTGTCTTGTGGTAGACGTTGCTCCTGGGTGGAATTCTAGCCTCACCTTCAGCCCTTCCTCATCTACCTAGTCCTCATCCTCTCAAATTAATTGTACAGTGTTGTTCTTTACTTTGCATCTTTCTCTCTTCGTCGGACCCACGTGGGCTCTGTTTTGTGTCCGCTTAAATCCAGTTTTCTTCTTCAGCTCTTGACTGGGCTCACTGACTCACAGGTGGTCCCAACACTGTGACTGAGTTCATAGGGCTTGGAGTAGGAAAGCATGTGTCCCGCTTGGTGTTCCTGTTTTTCCAGCTTGCGCTGCTCATTCTTCTGAAGATCCTGTGTCTCTGGCCTTGATGGGAAACCCTCAAGGGCACCTCAGGTACTGAGGACTGGGTGGGGATGATGATCGTTGGATTCCTGACACATTGGTAGCTAGAAGGGGACATGTAAAAGCTGTCCCTTTATGGCACGCATCGCTGACTTGCCTGGTGACTGTGGGGCAGACACACTTTCGTCGATCCAAGGCTCCCGGGTCCTGGCCTGGCTCTTCCTCTCTTAGCCCATCTTCCTCTCTTAGCTTCTGACCTCCTGAGATTCTTTTGCCCTGGCTCATCATCTTCCCCAGCCCATGTTTAGTGTCCCCAGGGCGCGTCACTCTTGGCTGTTGCTCTTCTTCCGCTCTACAGCACGTGGCACAGCGGGCTCTCTCCAGCTGGGGACCCTCCCTCCTCCCGCACCACCAGGGGAGCCTCTTCCCTCTGACTGCGACATCTTCTCTTTGCAGTTCGACTTCTGTATGACCCTCACCAGGAACTTCCATTTTATCTTGCTAGTATATCCATTTGTCTTCCCATTAACATCTTTACTTGCCCCTGTCTTTGCATTTTTTTCTTATTTTAAAGATGTGGGGTACAATTCAGGGTTAGGTATACAAATGGTCATTGTACAGGTAAAATTTGGGTTTCCGTTTGGTCTCCACTTTACCTGGTTTGCAATCAGGTACCCTTATAGATGAAGTGTGTCCCCTACCTCCCCTGGCAGTTTCCTACTACTGCCAGTCCCTTGTCTCTGTATTTTAAAATTAATTTTTAAAAACTTTTTTGTAACCAAAACTGCATACCATGCAGCCACCATCTCATACCCAGAGTCTCAGCCAATGTCTTTGAGCCGTCTGCCTCAGTTTCCCCATTCTGTGCTTGCTCCTCAGTCCACTGTGCCTCAGCGTCTTGGATGCTGTCGACTTGGCTCTTGCTGGATCACCATGACCTTCACTGGACCACGCTTCTCAGAGCCTGGCCCTGCTGCTGGGCCTGCCCCCTTGGGCTGCTCCTCTCTGGAGTTCTTATTTCTTGGCCCCACAGCATGACCTTCCTGGGGTGAGGGAGGGGTCTTGGCCAGGGGGGCTGAGGTGAAGACACCACAGGGAGCAGTTTAGGGGCTATGTAGGGAGTTTAGTCTGGCACATACTATGTGTTGGATGTCTCCGTGGCACCTGTGTGGACTTGTGGGACATGGGGTATGTGTGCAGGGGCATGGTCCTGGCTGTGGATATGCGACAGGGGGATGGCATGTGAGTGTTTAAAGCCATGAGGCAGATGACCCGCTGCCCAGGTGAGCAGAGGGGAAGAGGGAGAGGAGCGAGGGTGGAGGCCGGGCAGTGGGCGGGTGCCATGTGATGGGCAGGAACGCCTTTCTTGTCTTGCCCAGGCTGCCTGGGCACTGTGAGATGGCTGCCTGGCCTCCTGCCAGGGATCCTGTGGCCACTCCTGCCCCAGATCCATAGGGGCCTCAGCAGGTCCTTTGACATGGAGGTCACACCTGTCACTTCCCTGGTCCTTCCTGTCCTCATGCCCACCGTGCCCTCGCCCCCCTTGGAGAGCTCCCCCATGTGCTCTGGGCATACAGGATAAGCACCTGTGTTCGCACGTGCTGTCCTCTCCACCAGGGAGCACCCTTCCTCCCAGGTTTCCTCAGGGCTCACACCTTCACCTCTCTCCAACTTGGCTCTGATATTGACTTTTTGGAGAGTCCTTCCCTGGCCTCTTGTCCTCTCGGCTGCCCATGACGTGTCCTTGACGTGTAACCAGAAGAACTTGCAGGTGTGTATTTTTGCCCAACCAACCTATACCTGCAAAGTCCTCCATTCGAGAGACCTCTAAAATGATTGCAGTGGTGACTTTCAGGTTCTCAGTTGTGCATATTGGAGAGATTTTAAGGATACACTTGCATTGTTGGGGCAAAATCATGTAATGATGGAATTATCCCTCTTCATCTTTTTTCAAAAGTGCTCTCTTAATAGGACGATTGGTTTTCCAAAGCAGGTGCTGTCCCTGCTCTCTATGTGACAGGGATGGAGGAAGTGGGTGGATTTTGGGAAAATATCTCCTCTATGGCATACATGAAAAGCCTCCTACCAAACAGAAAATGTGAATGAATTTAGAACAGTTTTAAAAAAAAAAAAGAAAAGAAAAAATACATCTTGATGTTAGTTCTGCAACTGGTACTCCTTTGCTACAAAATATCTAGTGAACTGTGTGTGGTGGAACATATTACCAGGTGGCTCCATGTCTGCATAGAAAGCACTGGAAAGATTCTTCCACATCTGATGAGTCTTCTGTTTGTTCATGAAAAACAAAAGGCCCAAATGCAGGAAGTCTAGTAGCTCCCGGCTGCCTCCGGCTGCAACTTCTTTGTGTTCGTATCGTGCTGTCAAGAGATGCCATCAGTGGATTCGCCGCTGGCTCTGTCACGTGTCTTTGTGTAATTTGTCATTTCAGTTGACAACACCCACCTTAGAATATTACTTGTACATAAAGCTGTTCAAAAAATGTGATTTTCATTTTGATTTTTATAGTTCATTTAGCTTCCCCACAACAGCCTTCCTCTGTGGGCTCACACAAACGTATTTCTGCGGCAAATAATCAATACGCACTGAGTGTTTCTGACGCGTCTGACCAGGCTGGAGCCATTGACGTGCTGGTGAATGGACCCAGCAGTCCCTGCTTCCTGGCACTGTTGTCCGAGCTGGGAGTAGGAGAGAGAGAGAGAGAATGCACTTAAATGCATAAATAAATACTGAAAGACGTACACATGCACCAAGCAGCTTATTACTGAAGGACAGTCATTGTGGGGGAATAATAGATGAATTGAGGTGTGTTTGAAACATCTGGGCTTTTACCCAATGTTTAGCAAGCCTCTCTCCTTAGTAGCCTCTAACATAGCTAGCTTGGTCCCCAGGCTCTGCAGTTGCCTGTCCACAGATCCAACCAACCGCTGCTTGAAAACATTCAGAAAGAGAGATGGTTTTGTCTGTATGGAACATGTTCAGACTTTTTTGTCTTGTCATTACTCCCTAAACAATGCAGTATGACAATTCTTTATATAGCATTTGCATTGTCTTAGGTGGTATAAAGATTCTAGAATGATTTGAAGTATACAAAAGATGTTCTAGAGCTTATATGCAAATACTGCACCATTCTATATAAGGGACTTGAGGACTGTATTGGTCCATCTGCATTGCCGTCAAGAAGGACCTGAGGCTGGGCCATTTATAAAGAAGAAAAGGTTTATTTGGCTTACAGCTCTGAATGGCGCTGGTGTCTGCTGGGCTTCTGGCAGCCTCAGGAAGCTTTTACTCCTGGGGGAAGGTAGGGAGGAAGAAAGAGAGAGGAAGGGGCCCGGCTCTTTTAAACACCCAGATCTCCTGGGAACCAACGATAGAGTGGAACTCCTTACTGCAGGACGGCCCCAGGCCATTCATAACGGATCCACTGTGACACAGACGCCTCCCACCAGGCCCCACTGCCCACACTGGAGACCACATTTCAACATGAGATCTGGGGGGATGACATCCAAACCATGCCGAGCATCCATGATTTGGGCATACATCGGCGACTTGGAACCAACCCCCAGCAGATGCCGAACGAAGAACGACTATGTTTGTCTCTTGCCGTCAGCATTTTTTTCTGTATGTCTTCCTATAGGATTTTGAGAAAGGAGTGAATTTTAGTTTGTCACTGTACATTTTGGTGTATTATGTTATGTTTTTACCAGATAGGGAAATAAGTGTTTTTTTCCTCATGGTTTGTGGCTCTTTGCTTTTCATTATTAATTTTAAAAACCTCAAAAGAGGATTCTAAGCCTTTTTGAAAAATCAAGCTTAGTTAGCTTTACTGGTTAACTTAGTATGTTGGATTGAGTGTTTTGTGCTATTAAACTGTACTAGAAGGAGTCTAGGTTATGTCTCTGTTGTCTCCAGCAGTGCAGACTGGTAGAGACACCATGTGAGCCACGTACATAATTTTGTATTTCTAGTGACCACGTTTAAAAGAGTTAAAAAGACAGGTGAAATTAAAGAGATGTCTTTACCTTAGTCAATATATGAAATATTATTATCTAACTTGTAATCAGTATCAGAGTTATGAATGTGATATTTCCCGTTCATTTTTGTCTAAGTTTTCAGATCCAGCAGCCCACATCTACTCGGCCAGTTGTGTGTCCAGGGGCTGCGGCGTGGCACAGCGTGGGCCTGGGGCTCAGGCTCAGTGCCGTGGCTGACAGTGGTGGAGTCACACGACCACTAATACAGTGTGGAACTACAGCCAGGGCTGGATGCTTATTTCTGGCCTTGTCAGACCAGATTGGATTCTTACCATTTCACTGTGTTGTTGGAGGTCGTGAGGGGCTACCTGCCCGGCGCTGTGGCCGTTGGCTTCATCATGAGGGTCAACTCTCATTCGAGGCTTCCTTATTTCCACACGTGTTGACACACACAGTCATGTCTGTGTGTATTGTGGTGATGTATACACAACAAACCATTTACCATTTAGTCATGTTTCATCCTACAGTTCGGTGGCGGTGCACCCTTTCCCACTGCCGTGTGGCCACCACTGCTGTCCAGCCCCAGGACTCTTCTCGTCCTGAAGAGTCCCTATCCCCATGAAGCAACAGCCCCCTGCCCTGCCAGCCCTGGCACCCCCTGTCCCACTGTCTGTCTCTATGGATGTGACTCCTTTGGGGACCTCACATTAGTGGGATCACACAGCATATATCTCTTTGCAACTGGCATATCCACTCCATGTTCATCTATGCTGTAGCCTGTGCCAGGATGTCCTTCTCTCTAAGGCTGCATGATGTTTTTGTCTGTGTGTGGACCCCACCTTGTGATCCACTCACTCGTCCGTGGGTACATGTTGCGTCCACCTCTCAGCTGTTGTGGAGAGTGCTGTGGTGAACACAGGTACAAGTGCCAGTCTGAGTCCCTGCTTTCATTTCTTTGGAGTGTACGCTGCGAGGTGGAATTGCTGGATGGTATGGAAATTCTATCTTTAATTTTAGACTACCACTGGTGACACAAAAGCATTCCAGTTTCTCCGTGTCTTTGTCAACACTTGTTATTTTCTGTCTTTTTAAAAAATAGTCATTCTAGTGTGTGTGAGGTGGTACTTCACTGGGGCTATGATTTGTGTTTCCCTAATGACTAATGATGTTAACATCTTTTCATGTGTCTGTTGGTCATTTATGTACCTTCTTTTGAGAAATACCTACTCAAGTTTCTTTATTTTTAGAGTTCTTTATACTAGATCCCTTTAAGATGTTTATTATACAGAGTAAGTCCCCTACGTATGAATGAGTTCCTTCCCAAGAGCACATTCATAAGTGCAATTTGTTCCTAAGTCCAACAAAGTTATCCTGGGTACCCAACTAACACAATCAGCTATATAGTCCTGTACTATAATAGGCTTATAATACTTTTCACACAAATAATACACAAAAAATGAATAAACACAAAAAATAGAGAAAACATGTTTAATCTTACAGTTCAGTATGTGACAATGTATGCTAGACACATAAACTAACTTATGTGACTGGATATGTGAATGCATGTTTGTGTCTTTGAATGTTTGCAACTTGAAGGTTCATATGTACGTGTGTGGCATCCCAGGCTGCACGTAACAGTATCCCAGCCCTTGTGATGGACCTGGGACACTTTGTGCATGCAGACTCCTGTGTTCCGGTTGATGTTATCCCTTGATGTGTCCTTCCCTGCAGGGGCCAGCATGCTGCACTGGTCACTGGTTACCCCTCCTTTGACCAAGACAATAGTATTGTTTATTAGTCACATGATTTTCCTTTCTATTTCTCTTTCCCACACAGAAAGAAAATGAATACAGCAGAAGATGGCCACAGTGTAGGCAGGCTCTGGGAAGTCTTATTTTTATTTTGGGGGGTTATAGTCTCACTCCATCGCCCAGGCTGGAGTGCAATGGCACGCTCATGGCCACCCCAGTGCCAACCTCCTGGGCTCCAGTGATCCTTCCACCTCAGCTTTCCAAGTAGCCGGAACTACAGGTGCATGCTACCACCCCTGGCTGATTTCTTTCTTTTTTTTTTTTAATTGTAGAGATGAGGGCTTGCCAAATTGTCCGGGCTGGTCTTGAACCCTCAAGCTCAGGCAATTCACTCGCCTCAGCCTCCCAAAGTACTGGGATTACAGGCTGAGCCACCGAGCCCGGCCTTTGGACAATCTAAGCATGTCTTACTTGGCTCTGAGGATTCCTGGCCTCCAGACTTTCCCCAAATGAAATTGTTTCAGACAAATATCAGTGACTTTTATCTCTGTGCTTAAGCTGTGGGCTAATTTGCCTCTTGGAAATGAAGCGCTTAGAAATAGTTTATTCTACCCCTTTTGTTCCAAGAAATGCTCCATTTTTCTCCATTTATTCTACTCTTACAGACTTTGGGCATGTTATAGTGAGCACCTGAGACCTTCCCAGCCAGGTTCTGTTGCCTTCACACCTGCCCTAGCACTGCCAGGCAAGGGGGTCTCTATAACACAGTAAGATAGAATTCCCAAAGAAGGATCCCATTTTCTGCAGAAAGGTGGGCCGTGTCTGCTTTAGCTCTGTTTACAATCTGACAAACATTTCCCATTAATAGATCTTTCATTTTTCGGATTTAACTAATAAGATACATAAAGTCAAACTTAAACTGAGCTTTTAGAAATACATAAAAGGACACTTGCTTACCTAAATAATTTACACTTTTTGGGGAGTTGCTTCTTAATGACCCATTCACCTTGAATTATTAATAGTTTTAATGGGTTCTCACATACCAAGTTTAGATATGGGGTTTGTTTAAATGTTATCCCTTGGTTACGTTATCCCTTGAATAACACTTTGGTGTTAGGATGAGGAGAAAGCGTCATGGAACACCTGGTAGTAACTGAGCAGAGACAATCACACAATTTCAGGAACTGTGGGAGCCTCTGAACTCAGGTGGCGGTTGGGCCTTTTGGGGCAGGACACGCTGAGCTTTCCCAAGTGTTCACTCTTAAAGAGTTGAGTTCTCCTTGTCTATAATTTTTCAAAGCAGAATTAATTCAGGGTATGATACAGCTAGACTGGGGGTTTGTTTCCATGGCTCACTTCTCATATCTCATTCACATGAATCGAAGCTTCTTCCAGAGGATACTTTTGTGACTCAGGAAGTCAAAATCCATTTTCCCCGTATGTATTTCCCATAGGCCTAGCACTGATTTTCAGTACTTGAAAGGCCTCACTTTGAGTTCCTTATTAACACACATTTTTGTGACATTTGGGCCGGGACCGTTCATTCCCTTTCTTTGATCCTTCCCTTCATATTCTGTCTCTGAATAAGCTTTTTAGACATGTAGGGATGGGAGAGACAATTTAGTACAACCGAGCTCAGGACAAGGACAACAGAGTCGTGTTTAAAGCCAGCTTTCCTCTCCAGGGGATGGGTGGCCAGTGAACAGACCTATGTGCCATCGGGAAAACCCATTGCAGCTGTTGTGTCCTGAGTCACATTCTGGAAAACCAGAGCTCGGCAGGGTGGGGAATCAGCGAATGAAAAGACAAAAGGGATAGAGCTGGAGAGATCCCAGACAGTGAGTGTGGCCGCAGCCAGGTTCAAGGAGTGCTCTTGTTGCAAGTCAGGTGGGTCCATGTTTCCTGAGATAAGAGAGTGCTTATGTGAAAACGGAGAAATCAGAGTGTCAGGAAGGTACTGAAAATGTAAGGGAGAATGTTCTAGAGAAATCAAGAATAGGTACAATAAATCTATCATCTAATAGAAACTCCAGAAAGAAAGAAAAGATGTAGAAGTTGGCCTGATGTAATCTTAGAAGATAGAAGAAAATTTCCCCAAGCTGCAGAAAAGTCAGGTTTTTACCCCTTCCCTGCCTCCCCCAAAATACTCCACAAAATTAAAAAGCAATTCCAAATATATGTTGGTGAAATATCATAACTCCAAGGTTAAAGAGAAAACTATCTCTTTCAAAGAGAAAAAAATAACCCAAATTTTCTATAAAGGAAGGAAAATCATAATGGCTTTGGATTTCAACAACCCTGGATGCTAAAGTAAAAAATGGCATAAGTTTTACATCTGAAGAAGAAGCTGCAGTCAGAATTCTGTTCATCAAGTGAGAGGCCAGGAACTTAGAAATTTCAATATACTAGTAATTTTAATATATGAATGTATTAGCACCACTTATATCAAAACCTAGAGTGGATTCAAGGAAAGAGACAAATGAAATACAAAAATTGGCAACAGAGAATTAATGGGGGGGAGGGCAGAAAAAAAAGTAGATCCAAATGTTGCTGACAGGAAATTATTCTTCAATTAGCAAAGTTTGTTGAGAGAAGATCTTTCCCTGTCAGTGGGTCCAGTCCTACTATCTATTTCTGCAGTGAAAAATTGTTACAAAATCCTGTTAATACTGTTTATTGATAAGGTTTAGAAACAACATGGAGGCGAAGCACAGAACACTGAAATTATGGAACAAATTGTAAATATACTCTCTGGAAAACTTAAGTACTGGTGTATACCTTAAAATATAGTGTAACTAACACAAAGTCAGGTGATGGAGGAAGAAATGTAATTGTGTTACTTTCCTAGAACAATCTAGTCCAAAGTTAATAAGTCAAGATGTGGGGATCTATAGTTCAAGCAATGAGTGCATGATTTAAAATTATGATGGTGAACACCAGAAAATGGCAATGGAGTTGTTATTCTTTTGAACAGCAGTTAGCTCTGAAAGAGACTAGGACTCCTGAATGAAGGGGCCTGGGTATGGCTGAAAAAGCATCTTATAATCTCTGCACTTTTTTGTAACCAGGTACATGCATTATGTCATTTTTTTGTTTGAAAGTGCGCTTCTGTGATGTTCTGTGGAAACCTCACCAGAGCCAGGCTTTCTCCTGCTGTCTTTGCAAGTTGGGTGGCTTGGGCTGGTCTGGGCAGTTGTCATCTGAGCATCCTGAGCTGCCTCCCTCCTGCCTTCTCTCTGTTCTCTTCTCCTCAGAGAGGGACACGCCATGTGTGTCCTCCTTTAGCAACTCCTGCTTCCTTGCAGATGCGCGCCATGGGTCCTCCATTGCCAAATCTGTACAGAGTCTTTCCCACACTTCCAACTGCTACCTTCCCTTACACCAATAGTTCTTCCTTTCCAATACCATTTTTAAGTAAAAACCTTACTAGTAGATAATTTGCCCGATTAGAGTGTACACTTCAGTGTTTTTCAGTATGTTCATGGGGTTGTGAACCATTTCCACATTAGAAACCCTGCAACCATCATCAGTGATTTCACGTTTCACCCCCAAGGCCTACCCATCCCATCCCTAGACAACCAGAGATATACTTTCTGTATATTTCAGTTCTGCATGTTTCATGTTAATACAACGGAATCATACACTGTGTATGGTCTTTTGTTCCTGGCTTCTTAGTGCAGTGTTTTAAGGCCCATCCATGCCATGGTATGTGTCAGTACTTGATTCCTTTTGTTGTTGAATAATACTTCATTGTATGTGGGTATACCACATTTTACTTATTCGTTCATTAGTCATCAAGTATTTGTGCTATTTCCACTTTTGGGATATTATGAATAATATTGCTATGAACATTTGTATACATGTTTTTGTGTGGCTATGTGTTCTTATGTCTCATGAGTGTATGTCTAGGAGCAGAATGCTGAGTCATTTGGTAATTCTGTTTAACCGTCTGAGGAACTGATAGAAGTTTTCCAAAATAGCAGCACCAGTTAATGTTTTGACCAGCAATGCATGAGAGTTTCAGGCTCTTGACATCTCTGCCGACATTTGCTATTTTCTGGGTTTGTTTTTGATGTTTGTTATAGCCATCAAAGTGGGCATTAGTGGTACTTTGTTACAGTTTTTATTTTAATTTATCTAATGACAACTGATGCTGAGTATGCCACGTGGTTGTTTACCATTTGTGTATCTTCCTTGGAGAAATGTCTATTTAAATATTTTACACCTTTTAAATTGGGTTATTTTGTTGGGTATTGTAGAAGTTCTTTATATATCCTGGAATTAATCCCTTATCAGATATGTGATTTATAAAAATTTTCTCTCATTCCATGGGTTCTTTCTTGATTGTGTTCTTTAGTTTAGATGAGATCCAACTTACCGAGTTTTAATCTTGTTGCCTACACTTCTGATGTCACATCTAGGAAACCACTATCTAATCCAAGGCTATAAAGTCTTATGCCTAAGTTTTCTTCTAAGAGTTTTATTTTTTATTTTTATTTTTTTTTTTAGTTGGAGTCTCACCGTCACCCAGACTGGAGTGCAGTGGCCACTCCTGGCCACCGCAGCCTCGACCTGCTGGGCTCCGGTGATCCTTCCGCCTCAGCCTTCCAAGTAGCTGGAACTACAGGCACACGCTACCACACCCGGCTAATTTTTTTGATTTATTGTAGAGATGAGGTCTCGCCAAGTTGCCCAGGCAGGTCTCGAACCCGCGGGCTCAGGCAATCCACTCACCTCAGCCTCCTAAAGGCACGGGATTATAGGCTGAACCACCGAGCCTGGCTTTCTTCTAAGAGTTTTAAAGTTTAGCTCTTACATTTAGATCTTTAATCTCTTCAGGGTTAATTTTGTATATGGTATAAGGGAGGGGTTCAGCTTTATTCTTTTGTATGTGGAAATCCAGTTGTTCCACCATCATTTGTTGAAAAGGTGATTCTTTTTCCCTTTCAAATAGAATTTTCTTGACAAAAACCGGTTGACTGTAAATGTGAGGATTTATTTCGGGACTCTGAATTCTATTCTATGCTTCTATTTGTCTATCCTGTTCCAGCACCATACCCTCTTGATTACTGTAGCCTTGAGTGAGTTTGAAATCAGAAAGTTTGAGTTCCCCAGCTTTTTACTTTTTCAACATTGTTTTGGCTACTCTCAGTCTCTTTCTTTCTTTTTTTATTGTATGTAATTTACTTTTTCTTTTTTTAATGTATAAATGTTGGGATCAATTTCAGTGGTTAATTTCTGCAAAATAGCCAGCAGAATGTATTTGCATTAAATCTGTAGGTAGTTTAGGGAATATTACCATCTTAACAATATGAACTCTTCTGATCCATGAACACAGGATGTCTTTCCATTTATTTAGATCTTCTTCCACATCTTTCAACAATGTTTCGTAATTTCTAGAGTATACGTTTTATATCTTTATGCTAAATCTATTTCTAAGTATTTTGGTGCTGTTGAATTGATTTTTAAATTTCGTTTTCAGATTGTTCATTGCAAATGTATAGAAATATGATTTGTTGTTCTAGTGTATTATGATATCTTGCTGAACTAATTTATTAGTTTTAATAATTTTTAATGGATTCCATAGGATTTTCTTTATACAAATTCATGCCATCTACAAATAGAGAGTTTTATTTCTTACTTTTCAGTGTAGATGACTTTTATTTCATTTTCTTGCCTAATTCCCCTTGCTAATGTTGAATAGAAGCTTCAAGAGTGGACACCATGTTTCTTTCCTGATCTTAGGGAGAAAGCACTCAGTTTTTCATCATTAAATATTACACAAGCTTTATGCATTTGATCGACATGCACTTTATGTCTATATTCGGTACATGTACTTTATCTGCTAGAGAGAGTGCCTTTTTGTTTCTGGTTTATGGAGTTGTTTTTTTTTATTAAAAATGGGCATTGACTTTTTGTCATCATTTTTTTTTTTGTAAATACTTAAGTTGTCATGTTATTTTGTCCTTCATTTTATTGATATGGTACAGTACATTCATTGATTTTTGAATGTTAAACAAACTGCATTCTTAGGTAAATCTCACTTGGTTATGATATATAATCCTTTTAATATGTTGATGGATTCAGTTTGCTAGTACTTTGTTGAGAATTTTCCATCTGTGTAAGAGATACTGCTCTATAGTTTTCTTGGGATGTCTTTGTTTTGGCATTCAGGTAATGCTGGACTCTTAGGAAGAGTGAAAAATGTTCTTGTCCCTTTAATTTTTTGGAAGAGTTTGTGAATAATTTGTATTGTTATTACTTTTTTATATTGGCTAGTATTTACCAATGAAGCCATCTGGACCTGAGGTTTTCTTTGTAAATACTTTTATGCTTACTAATTTAATCTTTTCAGATTTTAAAATTTCTTCTTGTGTTAGCATTGGCAACTTGTATCTATTTCATCTAAGTTATCAAAATTGTTGGAATATAGTGGTCAAAGGAGTTCCTTATAATCCTTTTATTTCTGTAAGGTCAGTAGTGATGTCTATTCTTTTATTCCTGGTTTTGGTCAATTAAGACTTTTCACTTTCTTTTTTAGTCTAATTAAAGATGTATTAATTTTGTTCATATTTTCAAAAAATCAACTTTTGGTTTTATTAATTTTCTCTATTTAAAAAATTATTTATTTTATTATTTTATTGTCTTCTCCTGTACTCTAACTTTTCCTTGACTTTTTCCTCCCTTGGGGTTTCAGTTTGCTAAGTCCCTCTTCGCCATTGTCTTAAGGTGAACGATTATGCTATGAATTTGAGACTTTGTTCTTTTTCTTTTTTTTTTCTTTTTTTTTGAGTTGGATTCTCACTCCGTCGCCCAGACTGGAGTGCAGTGGCCGCTTCCGGCCACCGCAGCCTCGACCTACTGGGCTCCGGCGATCCTTCCGCCTCAGCCTTCTGAGTAGCCGAAAGTACAGGCGCACACTACCACGGCCGGCTAATTTTTTTGATTTATTGTAGAGATGAGGTTTCACCTGCCCAGGCGGGTCTCGAACCCGCGGGCTCAGGCAATCCACTCACCTCAGCCTCCCAAGGCGCAGGATTACAGGCTGAGCCACCGAGCCCGGCTGTTCTTTTTCAATACAGATGTGTATGGCTGTAATTTTTTTCTAAGTATTACTTTATCTGCATCTCCTTTAATGCCTTTGTGGCATTTTCTTCCTCTTTGGTCTTTTGTTGCCTTCTTGGTAGCTTTTCCCCCCTCCAGTCTTACTGCTGCTTTCTGAACCCCTTCTCTGCTTGGTCCTTACCAAAAGTAGCCAGAAAACCATGCCGAGGACTGTGCTACATGCTTGAGTTTATTGCCTCATTCACTCCCCACAGCGATCTTAGGAAGAAGGAGGTATTCTTGTCTCCATTTTATAGCTGAGGAAAGTCAAATTCAGAAAGTTTAAGTGACTTGCCAAGTTCTCTTAATAGTATACATCAGATCTGTCATTTGGTCTTCTCCTTTCATTCTACATAACCTTCTCCCGGGGATTTTTATTTCTTGTAGTGTTCTTTGTATATGGATGATCCCCAGATATTTGTCCCTAAATGAGACCTCCCACTCAGATACTTACAGACATCTCTCCCTATTTGTCCCACAAACTAGACCCAGTCACAGCTCCCCTCCCTTCACTGCCCACCACCTTTTCTCTAAACCTGCTTCTCTCTTTGGCCTTTTTTCTTGATTAGTGGTGGGTGCTTTCTATCACGGCATGAATATTAGCTTTGTTTCCTACGCTCATTCCTTCCCATGAAGTCTCTCTTCTGACTGGCATGCTTGTCCTCACTTGGCCTTCTGGCATACCCCAGCCCTCTGTGAAATGTCTCCTGAGGGCTCTGGGTGGTATTAGATGCCCTTACCAGTTCTCCTCTGGCCTTTGCTGTGATGTGATCACAGTACCTACCAAGTGGAGTGAGTGGACCCTTCCTCATGTCTGGCTGCCTTATAATGCTGTGAGCTTCCATTGTGTAAGCACCAAGTATGCATGGTATCTAGAAGGTGTTTTACAAATGCTTGTGAAATAAACGAATGGTTCTGAGATGAAAGAAAACAGTCAGTTTGGGTTTTTGTTAGAGAGCTGAGGATCAGCGTGCAGTCAGTGCCCCAGGCCTGTCCTGTAAACACACATTGACCTTGAAGGCCTTCAAGGGCTCTTGCTCCTACACCACCTCCAAAGGGAAGTTGCTCCTGGTACCCCAGATTCTGTGAAGTCCTTCAGACCTCTCTCGTAGGACTTGGTGTGATATAATTTATTAAGTTTTTGCAAAGTTATCTTCTGAATTTGCTTTACTTAGTGCTGAGTTCTTTGAGAATAGAGACCCTGCCTTAGGACTGCAGGGTCTGCACAGTTGACCCCTTGCCAAGAGTCTGGCCTTTTGCGGAAGCTTAGTAGAGAGTTCTTTGGGAAAATGAATTCCTGTAGACCTGAGTACTGTCCTTTTATGTTTAGCATTTGCTTTCTCTATTTGGGTTGTGGTTTAATGGTGGAGATGCCTTTACAGAGTTGACCACATAATCAACAGACTCATAAAGAGTATGTGCTGTGGACCAAGAGCTCTTTTAGGGATATTGAGATCCAGAGCTTGTCAAGACATGTTCTCTTCCAGCTAGATGCTTACATTCTAGTCTGGAGCTAAATAATCATCACACAAGGCAGTACTGAGTGAGGACTCTGCCTCCCAACAGGAAGGGAGCTTCATACTGAGGATGCAGAGAGACATTTCAGACCAGACTCCACTGGCTGCCTTCTAGGGTTTGACTGTGTCCCCAAAAGTTTATGTGTTGGAAACATAGTCCCCAGATTCCTATGTTCATGGCATTTGGAGGTGAGGCCTTTGAGAGATGGTTAGGATTAGATGAGGCCATGAGGATGGAGCCCCCATGATGGCATCCATGACTTTATAAGAAGAGGAAGAGACACCCTGGCTAGCATGCCTGCACTACCTGCCACATGCTACCTTCCACCATGTTACAGCACAGTAAAGGCTCCCACCAGATGCCAGCACCTTCGTATGGAACTTACCAGCCTCTAGTACCTTACGGGATAAATTTCTTTTCTTTTAAACTTAATCAAACTGTGGTGTTCTGTTATAGCAACAGAAAATGGACTAAGTCACCGTTGATTGTTTTTTAAACATAGCACAATTAATCACCATGCTGCACTTTTGAATTGGCCATAATCATCTCTTACGCATTTAATAGACTTCATCAGATGCCTTCGCAGGCTCTCCTGCAGTCTTTTGTTGTCAATGAGCTTCCTGACATCTTTTTAAACTCTCTTTTAGCATTGATGCTTCTTCAGTTTTTTTGGAGGGCCTGGGGGTTCCAAAGTGCACACAAGAACAACTGAGCACTTAAAGCAGCAGACTTGGAGGCGAATGCGCGTGATAAGATGGGAAGACGAGATGCCACAGCCCGGGCATTGACCTGATGTTCTGTCTGCCAGTAAACATACTCATTGCACAAGCCCATTTCCCTCCATTGTTAATTATATTTAATACTTTTTACTGGACTCTGAAATGATTTTGTTCAGCAGTGCTTTTTGTTGCTCCCTGGTTCCTCTAAGATGAGGAAAGTAAAGTCAGCACAGTGCCGCCATGCAGCCCAGAACGGGTTCCATGGTTCACATTACCACACTGCTTGTCTGCTTCAGTTAGAATAACTAGGATGTTGCCTAAGTCTGTGCTTTTTTGTGTATTGTATTTCCTTCCTTACCCAAGAAGGCACAGGGTGACAGATAGTTTATAAATGAAGAAAGCACATTTGCAAACCCCTTGGACTAGAGGTGATGCTTGTGATGAAAGGAAACTCCATTCTACTCAATCCTAATAGTCTTTAATAAGTAGTTATCCTGCTATCCTGGTAATAATCAGCTCCTTCTTCTTCTTCTTTTTTTTTTTTTTGCATTGGTGTCTCACTCCATAATAAAACACATATAATTGCTTTAGTTTTGATCGATGAAATGACTATCCAAGCTTCTTGGTTAGCAGCCAGCTCTATTGGATGTACCATCTACACCAAGACCTGAGTAGTGCCCAGCCATGGGGCCAGCTCTTTCTGCAGGCCGCCTGTGGGGGGTGTTGGCATCTATGATTTTTGGTTCATATCCCAGCCCCACCTCTTACCAGCAGGATGACACAGGGATGTTCCATTCTCTTTCCAGTGTCATCATTGTACAACAGAGCTGATGTCACCAGCTTCTGCAAGGTGGTGAGGGTGTCAGGAGTGAAACAAACACTGAACAGACAGGAATAAGGTCATCCTCCCATAGCTCCCCCTCCCAGTGTTTGTTGTAAACATGTTATACGTTGTTGTGACTTCGTATACTGGGTTTTCAGTACATCAGGTGAAGCAGGAAGTATGAGCCATGGGGTGTGTGTGTGTGTGTGTGTGTGTGTGTGTGTGTTTATGTGTGTGTGTGTGTGTGTGTGTGTGCATGCATGCTGGGGGTGGCTAATTCCTCATCTCCTCCTTACCTCTCCTGGGCTATCTCTGGATCTTTCCCTGGGGCACAGCATCAAGGTCCAACCAGGAGAGACAGCTGGGGCTCCTCAAGCTCTGAGTAGATCATCTGCCTTTTTGAAAATCGCACATTTACCACATCAGTTGGGTTTAGAATGGTAGCAGTTTTAGAATGAAACTTGATTGACACCTGTGTTGGGGGAGTGAAAGCAAACTCGATCGGCCTGCTTTTAAGCTATTGAAAGAGGGTCCCGCCAAGCTTCTTAAGACGTTTTCGCTAACTCTCCCCATCATCTGGTTCCCTTCCCAGGTGAGTCCCAGCTGACGGCCACATCCTGCCAGCAACATGCCGGAGCAAAGCAATGACTACCGCGTGGCCGTGTTTGGCGCGGGCGGTGTGGGCAAGAGCTCGCTGGTGCTGCGCTTCGTGAAGGGCACATTCCGGGAGAGCTACATCCCCACGGTAGAGGACACCTACCGACAGGTCATCAGCTGCGACAAGAGCATCTGCACGCTGCAGATCACCGACACCACAGGCAGCCACCAGTTTCCCGCCATGCAGCGGCTGTCCATCTCCAAAGGTCACGCCTTCATCCTGGTGTACTCCATCACCAGCCGTCAGTCGCTGGAGGAGCTCAAGCCCATCTACCAGCAGATCTGCGAGATCAAGAGCGACGTGGAGAGCATCCCCATCATGCTGGTGGGGAACAAGTGCGATGAGAGCCCCAGCCGTGAGGTGCAGAGCAGCGAGGCCGAGGCCCTGGCGCGCACCTGGAAGTGCGCCTTCATGGAGACCTCGGCCAAGCTCAACCACAATGTCAAGGAGCTCTTCCAGGAGCTGCTCAACCTGGAGAAGCGCAGGACCGTGAGCCTCCAGATCGACGGCAAGAAGAGCAAGCAGCAGAAGCGGAAGGAGAAGCTCAAGGGCAAGTGCGTGGTCATGTGAGGGCCCCTCCGGGAGGGCGGCCGCACCCTGCGCCTCCCCCGGGACCCCCACTGCCGCCGGGCAGCTTGCACGATGCCCATGTGTTCCATACCACCTTGGACCCAGACTGGCCCTCCCGTCCTCGGAGGGCATCCATACCACCACTGGAAGCCCACCCCCACAGTCAGAAACTGCAGGAGGCTGAGTGACTGCTAATGCACTCTGAGTCCCAGGACACTGGATGGGTGCCAGCCGTGTCTGGAGGTGGCTTGCCACTTGCAGGTGGGGGGGCAGCATGTGCTGAGAGGACTAACTGTCATCTACATGCATGTGAGAGCGTGTTGGCCTGGGACCGCCCACCCCCACCCCAAACCAGGTGTCCTTCTCTGTTCTGAAGCCCGTAACACCTCTGGGGGAGAAGCAGGGTGGGGGGCGTGAGGAGATCCCCCTGGTCCCAGGGGGACCCCACCGGCCCATTTTATAGTATTTTAACTGGATTAAATAGTTACACACCCTCCCCCAAAGGATGTCTGTTCTCCATTTTCTCCTGACCTGCTGGGAGCCTTGCTATCCTGGCTGGGAGTGTGTTTGCCTTGTGTAGACCTAGTTAGCAAGTGTCGTTTTCACCTGGTAGAGTGTTTATTTTCATACGCAACAATAAGTTCACCCATAGCGTGCTGCTCTGTCAGACATTCTTCAATTCTCGAGTAAGGGTATTGTGACATCGTGACAATATTGCAATAATGTTCCTGCGTGTTACACTCGAGGGTATCAGAAATGTGAAGTTTTCTTCTTTGACCTGTGAAGAGTGTGAATTCTTCCAGCCCTCAGCTTTTAAACACAAGCAAATAAAGTCGCCATTTTTGGACATTTTCTCCTCCAAGGTGGTTTTCTTCTCTTTAATAACTCAGCCCATACCCAGCTGGGTCACAGCCCACAAAGGCCATCTGACAACCACAAGCACATCTGTTTTTCTGACGTCACAGATACGTGTACGCCACACTTTGCACCTTAATGAAATACTTTGCAGCAGAAGTTACTCACTGTGTTTTTGAGGATTTGTCTATATCGGAAATATGTTCCTGGAAATTGCATTTAAATGACAGTAACTTCTCTCACGTGTTACATTATACGTGTCTTCTAGGAGCTGTTTGATGCAGGACTCACTCTCAAAGCAGTGATCTTCTCCCAAGATGTGTGCATCCTTAAACCTTCACACCAAATTACAGCCACAATGATTCCCATGTGCTTGCATGGGGCTGTGGCTGGGGCGGGGGGGGGGCACGCAGCCGTGCCTCTGCCATTGTGGTGTCTGCCTGGACTGTGCTCCCCGACATTCTGCGAATGGCTCCTGTTCGTTCTCCTGGTTGATTACATTGGCAGAATGCGTGCTGGCCTGACCGCGGCATTGTCCCTGCTGCGGTTCTTCCTGTCACCCGCACACACGTGGGCTTACCTGGGGGGGTTTCTTGGCATTTGGTGCCATGCAGCCCGGCAAGGCTCTGCAGCTGGGGACGCTTGTCCGCACTGCCTCCTCCTATCCCTCCTGTTCAGGGTGGCGGTAGCGATGCGGCCGCCTCCGTCCTCCAAAGCACATTCCTGTCCTGGTGTTTGCCCCTTTCCTGTCCAGGCCCTGGTCCTGGTCTCATTTCCGCTGTTCTCTAACACCTCCCCCTGGGCTGTGTGTAGTGTGGGAGGTGCCTTGGAGAACCGCTGGGCTCTGTGGTCTCACCACCTCCTTGCTCTCCTGGAACACAATTGCCCGACTTTACAGGAGCACTCACACCCTGCTGAAAAAGAAGGGACAGGACTGGAGAGCCAGTGGGGGCCAGAGAACTTTGGTTGCTCCAGGAACCTCAGAGTCCCTCAGGAGAGCACGTCCTGGTCTAAAAGGCCCTTCCGTGGCGTTTGTGAGGAGTTTGTTGTTGGTGGGTTTTTGGAAACATTTGTTTTCCAACACGTCCCTATACTTTTTCTGCTTCTGTTCTCAGAGAGGATCAATTTGTAGTTCGGGTATGGGCTAAGTGGAAGGAGAGGCAGAACTTTATGGTCAACATGGAGGCTTAGGTTTTGAGTGGTTTTTTTGCTGGTGGTGAAATGTGGCCTTTGCTGCCAACTGAAATGTGTGTTAGTCCTTTATGGGAGATGTTTCTACAAACCACCCCTTTCCCGCTGATCATACATCAGAATTTATCTTATCCTTTTCAAGTCTGTTTCTATATGATTAAGTTTTATGGGTTTCATCAGTATGAGAAGCTTTCAGTTATTGAAAATCTGCTCTCACAAGGGACCCACTTTATTCCTTTTTATTTTGCCTGTGAGGGTATAGGTGAGGAAAGCCATTGAGGCCTCGGTCGTGGACCGTCATCCCGTGATTAGATCCTGAACTGAGGATACTGACGCTCACCTCAACACTGTGTCTGGGGGCTCCCCAGCTGACTTGGGGCTGGAGGAGTTGGTGCCAAGGAACCAGATTGTGTTTAGCACTTGTGTGTTCCCACTCCCGGAGACCTAATTGTGGTTCTTGAAAACATGTCCTACAGTGCGTATGGGGAGCAGTTTTTGACCCAGCCACAGTAAGGTGTAAAATTCAGAATATCTCTTTGAATAGGAATATTGCTTTGAATATGGTGCCCTGGGAACAAGCATGGGTGCCGTGACGTCCCTCTGTCCCCACTGGCCCTCCTCCACATGCAACAAGCCATCAGTGTGCACAAGAGGCTGCAAGACCAACAAGAGCAATATCGAATTGTTCACTGTATCCAAAATGACATGTACATGAAATATAGAGTTTATCTTCCTGCATTTTTGAAGTACAAAGTAGCAAATTGTATATATCTGTAAGCTAGTATATTTGGTTCACTGTTTGTAATATTTAAGAAATGCTCCTTCTTTGTAGAACAAAAATGTATCAAATATTTTAAAAGCTCTGTGGTACTTAATCTTTTTTTCCCAAAACTTGTAATGTGTTGCTCCTGCATTAGTTCTCTGGTAATATCCATAGCTAATGGGGCACATGTGAATTCTGGAAGAGACATCCTGGAATTCAGTGCTCCACAGAGTATGTAGGCCAAGTATTTGCAGAGCGTGACTTTTATATGTGTGGGATATCGATGTGTATATTTATATTTAAGGTGTATTTATGGTTCCAATTTCATTCTCTATTTTATTTACTCTGAGGTTATAAAAATTACCCTTGCATACAAGTTTCTGGTGGCCAGTGATGTTCTGGAGATAATGGAACGCATTACAATAAAGCTCCAGTTATGATGCCCTGGTTGGAAGGTGGTGCTGTTTCTTACCCCTCAGGGGTTGGCTGGTCTAGGGTGGCCTGGTTCTGGCATGCCCTTGGCTGCTGGGATGTGTTCATGGCCACGATGGGAGGGTTTTGGGTTCTGTACAGGCCTCAGAGGGGCAGTGGCTCGCCCTGGGGCATCCTGTGACATGTTCCCTGGTCCCTGTCATGGGGCAGACGTGAAGCAGATGGCCCTGTCTGGCTGTACTTCTGACGAACTGAGTAGGGACAGTGCAGGGTTTGAGAGGCCGAAGGAAAGCCGTGGAGACAGGGAGAGAGACATGGGATTTATTGGGGTCCAGAAGTGGCCCTGGACAGGGTCACTGCAGCTGCTTGCAAAAACCATGCAGTTTATACAGCAGCCTCCACTAGCCCAAAACAGAGCCCACTCCGAGAAACTGCTGGAGTTCAGTTGTTCCCCACAGATAAGGAGGCAGCTTTGGGCTGGCTGCTCCCAGATGCCTTGGCTCAGACTTTGAACAAACGCTCTTCCGAGACCATAGGGTCACTCTCAGGGCTTGCTTGAGTCACTGCTGTTCGGCATGGCCACCATGAAGTTCCAGGCAGGTGAGAGGAAAGGACAGGCCCAACCCTGCACGACTCAGGATGGGAGTAAAGAGGAGCTCTCTCCCATTCATCCTGCCCCCGGCTGTTAAATGAGGCCGTGGCGACCCCCAGCGTTGTCCTGAGCACAGTTTCCGCTGGTCCTTGTTTCTTTTTCTCCACACTAACTGCAAAATGAAGCTTAAAGATGGGAATGCGGGAAAACAATTCATAAACTAAAATCAAGATCTAAACGGCTAAGGGAACCCGGAGCATGTCCTCGCCTTCTCGGAGCTCTCCCAAGGAGGGCTGTGTGTGTCCGCGGGCGGGTGGCCCTGAGCATGAGCCCATGGTCAGCGAGAGCTGGCTCCTCGCATTTTGAGCAAACAGCCTGCTGTGTTGGGCTCTACCTGGAGGGCTGAGGGCAGTGTGGAAATCAACCTATGTAGATACAAAGCCGCAGACCCTCTGGGGCCTTACAGCCACTTTTTTTTTTTTGAGTCGGAGTCTCACTCTGTCACCCAGATTGGAGTGCAGTGGCACGCTCCCGGTCACCCCAGTGTCGACCTGCTGGGCTCTGGCGATCCTTCAGCCTCAGCCTTCCAAGTAGCCGGAACTACAGGTGCGCACTACCACACCCAGCTAATTTTTGATTTATTGTAGAGACGAGGTCTTGCCAAGTTGCCCGGGCGGGTCTCGAACCCGCGGGCTCAGGCAATCTTCTTGCCTCGGCCGCCCAAAGTGCTGGGATGACAGGTGGAGCCACCAAGTCTGGCCCTTCCAGCCTCTTTATAAGTGGATTTCCAAGCCCTGTGCTCTGGGCATCACTCCCTCCAGGCCACCTCTTTCAGGTCCACCACGGCGCCCCTCAGGGCTTCTCATTGATGGAGGTAATGACGGCCCACCGCCCTGGGGACCCTGTAAAGGGCTGTGAGCTCATCAGCCTTTCATTGCACATGGAGCACATCAGGGACTTGGATTCTGCTGCTGAATAGGCCTGGGCCTCTGCATTTCTGGCAGGCTCCGGGTGATGTGGGCGGCTGGTCCACAGACTACACATGGAGGAGCACGGCTGGATGTCCTTGGTCCCTGGTTTTGTCACCCTTCAGAGTCCCCCGGAGGAGGTTTGAAAACCATCGATACCCAGGCCCCACCTCGGAATCTGCGATTTAGGGCTCTGGAATGTGGCTTTGGCTTAGGGTGTTTAAAATGCCCCAGGTAAGCATCACATGGAACCCAACTGAAGAACCATGCTGTTGACCAAGTTTAGTGGGGAATGCCACCACTCCAGCCATCTCCTGGGCTTGGGGTAGGGGTGGCTTGTTCAGTTGAGGGCCCCTTGAGGGAACATGCCCAGGCAGCATGTCAATGGCCTCGAGTGTCCTGACTTGATGTCAGCATCTCCCAGGCTGGCACTGGAAAGAGCTGTAACTCAGATGTGGGTCCTTGTCCCCTGCCCCACCCCACCCCCATCAGGGCTGGTATGGGGCAGCCTAGTCTTGGGTCTGAGCCCGGCAGCTCGGGGAGCACCCCATCCTCGCCCCCTCATCTGGCATGGTGCATGCCCCATTCCTGACAACCCCCCCAACTCAGGAGCCACCGACATTGTCGACAAAGGCCCCACCTGTCCTGCCTGGGTCCGCTGACCGTGACTGCATGGCCAGCAAGAGTGTTTGTGGCAGCACCCGGCCTGCTGGGGCTGCTTTTGCAGGTTCCTCTGTCCATGCCCAGGCTGCCCACAGGCTGCCGCTGCAGATTCCGACATCTCTGGATGGTTCTCCTTCACTTTTCCATCTCCATGGACTTTGCTAATTAAAAGAGGTGCTTGCCCATCCTAGTCCATCATAGGGCACTGCAAGGCTCAGAGAGGCAGACATTTGCTCAGACACTCTAACATACCTCACACTGTCATAATGACAGTCACCATCAGTGTGCTCTCCTAACTCCTCATGGTCACTGCTCAGGCAGCACAAAACGGCTCAGCTCGGGTGCAGAAAAACAAAGGAACCACACATTCCATCTGGACTTCCACAAGGAGGGAGGGGGGAGGCCAGAAGAAAACTGGGTGGAGACAGAGCCATCCACCACGAATGTGAGATCTGGGTCCTGCCAGTCTGTCCTGGGGTAGCAGTGGGACAGGCCGTTGAGGCAAAGTGTCTTCCTCGGTCTTGCCAAAAGGCAAACCTGTCTTTTTGCAGCCCTTTTAATAACAAGCACCCATTAGCTTTCAAGAAGTGCCTAAGTGTTCATTTTCACACACACACACACACACACACACACACACACACACACACAACCACGGTAGTAAAGCAACCCCTAAAGCGAAGTACTATGAAACACCCTAATGTCCCCATTCTGAGCTTGACAGGAGTATCAGGAGCTCAGGGGGGTTGGCAATGGGTTTTGTCTAAGATGCCATCGTCACTGCAGAACTGGCAACACGCAGTGGTGAGTGGTTGTGCCAAGCTGCACTGCTTCGCCACGCTGCTTCCTATGCCCGGAAACCCCTTCTTTCCCCCTCCACATCCCACTGCTGCTTGCTCACATTTGCTCCTGCATTCAGGCCACCCCCAGATGACCCCTCTCTGAGACCTATCCCCATCACTGAAGCCAAAAGAATCTTCTTCAGAATTTCTCCTGATTCCTCTTTTCCTGACCTGTACAGCATGTACACATGTTTGTTATTCAGAAATCACTTGAGCGCATGTCCTAAATTGTTGCAAACTATTTATCCTGAGCTCCTTACTGAACCCTTTCCACAACCTGAACTGTGCTCTGGACCAGTGAATTCCTCATGGACGTTTGCTGGATTGAGCAGCAAAACCTACCAACCCGCCCGCCGGCTGTGGGAGTCTGTGCTGTGCCTCTCTGGGTGCCCCCACCATTCTCGTCTGGTCGCAGGGCAGGACGGCACTTCCTGTTGCCTTGCTGATGGGGGTGGGGTGGGTCTGGCTGTTTCCAGCCAAGGGGTTGTGCGTGGACAAAACCCCTGGTTTTAGGCGAGACATTTCACTGCCTTCTCTTCCAGGACAGGCAGTGTTCTCGAGCGGGGTGTTCTCCTGACCCGCTTCGAGGCTGAAGGGGAGGTAAGGTCTCCCTGGGCCTGTGCTGGGGACACAGAGTCTGAGGGAGAAACGACCCTGTGTTGTCTGAAGCCATCAGGACTTGGGGGCTGTCTGTCACCGGGGCATCATCCAGCCTCACTTGCCTGGTATGTAACCCCTGGGTTAGCATTTCCTTCTTGCCAGCCTTTTCCTTTTAAAATTCAAATGACAGGTGAATAAATGAAATCTCCACTACACAATAAATGCAGTGCTAAGAAGGTGGAAGCCCTTCAGAACACGCCAGAAACTTGCAAAGTGTTTTTTAATCCCTTCAGCAGATTGTAAAAAAGAATATTGTCAAATTTAGGCTGACTGATGTTAACCAGAAATGAGTTAGACTTCAGAAATTATGCAGCAAAGCTTGTCGTTTCTGTCTTCCTGTGGATCAGCTCACAGTGTGTGAGCAGAGCACACGAGAGGGCAATGGGGAATCCAGGCTGTGCTGAAAGGTGTTCTGGGATTTCCCTTTGTTTGATTAGTGATGATTTTTCAGCAGATGACCCCGAATGGAGACACTGACACTGGGGTCAGGTCTGGTGGGGCCTCCCGGTGACCCCCTGAAGAGGGAAAAGATGAACTTAAATGCCAAAGCAGTTGGTGGTCGATAGTATGCCTCCTACTGTTCATGTATGGTGCAAAGGAACAGCAGACATTGTGAACACCATCAAGCCATGGCTACCAGTGTCTTGGCAGTCTGTTCTGTTTAGGAAGAGGGGAAGGGGCACCGAGCATGGTGATCCTTGAAAGGAAAGTCACTTATCAGGATTTTGATGTTAAATATCAGTGAAACTAGCCAGGCGCAGAGGCTCAAACCTATAATCCCAGCACTTTGGGAGGCTGAGGTGAGAGGATTGCCTGAGCCCACGGGTTCAAGAACAGCCTGGGCAACTTGGTAAGACCTCATCTCTACAATTAAAAAAAAAAATTAGTCGGGCATGGTAGTGCTCATTTGTAGTACTGGCTATTTGGAAACCTGAGGTAGAAGGATCGCCTGAGCCCAGCAGGTTGATGCTGGGGTGGCTGTGAGCGTGCCACTACACTCCAGCCTGGGGGGCAGAGTAAGACTCCAACTCAAAAAAAAAAAAAATTATATAATGCAATTTTTTTGATAGAGGGGGTTACAATCATTAGAGAGGTATTCATCATAACTGGATATGTTTTGCTTTATTGATTATTACTTCTTTAATTTTTGTGATAATTTGTTTACAGATTGTAAG
>CAUYQG010003877.1:0-10434 GCA_963574415.1 Tarsius wallacei
GCGCCTGTAGTTCCAGCTACTTGGAAGGCTGAGGCGGAAGGATCGCCGGAGCCCAGCAGGTCGAGGCTGCGGTGGCCGGGAGCGGCCACTGCACTCCACTCTGGGCGACAGAGTGAGACTCCGACTCAAAAAAAAAAAAAAAAAAGAAAGTAAAGAATCCTTTCCTCCTTGGCTTCTCTTTCAGCCACAGTTCCTAAAGCACATTACCCACACACCACAGGTGACCCAAAAAAACCCGGAATCATCTTTTGGCCCCTTGCAGTATACTTGCAGGCCCCTTGTAGTACACTCGGAATTTGTTTCTCCGGATCAAATGGTCAGCCTCGGTTTTTAATTGGAAGTTTTGAGAAGGTTGCGTCACGATTGGTGGAAGAAATGTCCTGAGTTACGGCAAACAGGCGACTGGTTCTTCCACCATGACAACACCCCTGCCCACACCTCAGTGAGTGCTCAGCAGTTTTTGACCCAAAACGGTATGACCCCTGTGCCCCACCCTTCCTAGTCACCCTATCTCGCCCCGAGAGGCTTTTTTTTTTTTTGTCTCCCCCGATGAAAAAAGGCCTCAAAGGGAAATGTTTTGCCGATGTGGAAAAGGGGACACAAAGAGCACTAAAAAGCACCACAAATGATGGGCAGTGGAAAAAGCATCTCGATAGGTGTGTTACATCAAACGGAGAACACTTTGACGGTGACTGAAGTTTAAACGTACAAAAATAAATACACAATTTTTTATCAATAAATTCTGGTTTTGGAGAGGCGGGTGTCTCCCCTCGTACACTCCAGCCACAAGAGCAGTTTCATTCACTTCCAGAGCCAAGGAACACACAGACGACACCACGTGTGAGGAGTGGTGAGGACAGTACTGTATCCAATGATCACAAAGGAGAGACACACCAAGTTCTTTCTTCCTTCATTGTAGTTGTTGCTTCTCTTCAGCCACCTGCACGAGGCTCCTCCCTGGCCTCCCTGCTGTCACCTTGATCTCTGTGGACTCGTGCCCACACAGGAGTCAGAGATCATTCTAGAAGCATATCAGGCCACACCCTTCCCTACTCAGAACCTGCCAATGGCTTCCTGTTGCCCTTGGAGTAAAAGCTAAGGTTCCTGCAATGGCTTGCAAGTCCGTCCAAGCAGCCCACTCGGTGCAAGCTCTGCTGTCACCCTTTGAAAGCCTTTAGTAATTTTTGAACAAGGGGACCTGCATCTTCATTTCGTTTTCATTTGACACTGGGCCCTGCCAACCATGAAGCAGGCTCTGACTCCAGCCATGTGAGCCTCCACCTGTCTTCAACTGGGTCAGGCACAACCAGCACTCCTCCCTTGGGAGTCAAGCGGTGGGTGCCCCTTCCCTCTGTCAAGAAAGCTCATCAGGCTGGGCTCGGTGACTCAGCCTATAATCCCAGCATGTTGGGAGGCCAAGGTGAGTGGATTTGCCTAAGCCTGCAGGTTCGAGACCTCGTCTCTACAGAAAATAAAAAATGAGCTGGGCGTGGCGGCGCACGCCTGTAGTTCCAGCTACTTGGAAGGCTGAGGCGGAAGGATCGCCGGAGCCCAGCAGGTCGAGGCTGCGGTGGCCGGGAGCGGCCACTGCACTCCAGTCTGGGTGACAGAGTGAGACTCCAACTCAAAAAAAAGAGAGAGAGAAAAAAAGAAAGCTCATCTGAGAGGTGTGCACCTGGCTGGTTCTTTTCCTCACTTTGGACTTGAGTCAAATGTCTCCCCAGCAGAGAAACCTTATCTGACCACCATGTTCATGATATCAAGACTCCCCCACCCTCATCGCCACCCTCTTTTCCTTCTTCAAGAAGCCTGGCTTTGTGTTACATATTTATTTACATGCAGTTGTTTCTTGCTTCGCCATGAAAGGTCCTTGAGGCCAAGGACGTTGTCTGGCTTGTTCATTTCTTTGTCCCTGGAGCCTAACATACTCTAGGCACCATTGATGTTTCTCGACATATTTTTGTTGGGCTACTTTTTTCCTCTCATCAATACCATGAATGTTGCCCATCTCACTGTGAGAACGTTTTAATCCTATGAACTTGGCTGTGAGGAAAGTTCAGAGACACTTTTGAAGATACGTTGTTTTAATTGTGGTCACCCGGCTTTTCTCAGACTGCTGCAAATTCACATCCATCTTAATCCCTTTTAAAAAAATCCTCTTTTCTCTTCCTCTTGCTTTTAATGGCTCTGGTCCTGCGTTGTGAACATCCAAGGTATGGTGAAGTTGAGATTAATTTTTAACTTCAAAGAGAGGAACAAGATAAGGCATAAAAGTATCCAAAGAATGCCCCCACATCACCCTGAACTGGACACTGTCAGCTGGAGAGGGTGGTAGCCGACTGGTGTCTGGACTACAAATCCCAGAGTATCCCTCTGGCAGGAGTGTCAGGGCCAAAGGGCCTTGGAGATCACCTCGCCCAAACTCTGCGCATTTTGTCTTCTTTCAGAGTGGAGAGGGTGTGTCCGGTTAGGAAAGAAAGAAAAGGTGAAATGAAACAAAATGGAAAGGAACAGAGAGGAAAGAAAAGGAAAGATGAAGGGAAGAGGGAGGGGGAAGGCGAGGGAGAGAAGGGGGGAGAGAAAAGAGAAGAAGGGACAAGAAACCATAAAAGCGACGCCGGAGTTATTCTGGCTCCTGGGAAGGAAATTCATTTCTTGAGATCACAAAATGGCTCAGTGGTCAGCCAGGCCTTCAAGTTTAAGTTTCCTGGCTTCCCCTTTGACATTAAATGTCTTTTAATTGAAGAAATGACCGCTGACATCTCCATTTCCAACATTGTCTGATATGACTACCCATCCTCGATGTCCATTTTAAGGGCGTTTTTCTACCACTGCTCACTTCCCAGTCTTCTCCTCGAGGACGTGCCCTCTGCACACGCATGCCTCGATGGCTGTGCACTCCAGGAAGGCAGCAAGGGGCAGGTGCCGGGTTACCAAGCTGCACTGAGCCCCTTAGCAAGGTCAAAGGGACCGTCAGGCGTCCCAGCATACGGCTTCCTTTGTCCTCTTTCTGTTTGCACCTGGGGTGAACAGGGACGAATTAATTATAGTCTCGTTCTCAACTTTTACTCATCATTGGTACACACACACCCCGCCACGATTTCTATGTGGATTTCTTTGTTTTAAATAATTTTATCAACTCCCGTGAACTCCACATGCCTCTCAGAACCAGAACACTGAGGACACTGGCCGCCAACCATGCAGTCCCCCAACCCTGGCCCCTGGCTTCCATCCATGTGTGCCCCCCACCCTGGCCCCTTCCCTCTCTGAGCCCCAAACTGGAAGGAGTCACTATCCTGAATCTTGCATTGCTTATTCCTTTTGCTTTTAAACAAGTATCTCTCTCTTTTTAAAATGATATTCCTCAGTGTGTTCTCAAAAGCATGCTGCTTAGCTTGAGTTGCTTGTGGCTGCGTGCAGAGATATCACATTGTAGTTCATCTTTTGGGACTTGCTCAGAAAGAGCGTCTGACCTCGTCCGAGGGCCAAATCCTCCTGCATCCGTTGGTGTAAAGCGAGCCCACATCAGGAGCTGGTCTGGCCCTGAGATGACCCAGCGACGTGAGGAGGGCTGCCTTCCACTCTCCCTCGGCAGAGGGGAGCTGACAGCCCCAGAACACACACGCCCCTTCCTGGGTTTGCTTTTCCTCAGACGCCCCACCTGTGCTCTGGGCAGGGCTCACTGCCACCCACCTCGCAGGGCTGTGCGCTCCCCCACCTGCACAAACACAGGCTTCCTGTCACCACGTGGCCCAGCAGCGCAAGGCTGCGAGTGGGGAGCTCCGAGTTTTTAATTTCCTAATGAGAACCACTGTAGACCTGGGAAACAGCTGTTATCCCAGGGGCCACAACACAGAATGATTCAATTGCGTCTCTAGGATTTCTGTCTTGTCCTCTGCAATTTCCCACAAACCTGAAACATGGTTCGCTACTCACTTTCCATCTCATTGCCATCACAGGACTTAGCACTCGGGGAGACTCCTACGGCAGGGAACAGTTTTAACTCCTCCAAGTCCCGAGGGAGAAATAAGAGGATATGGAATTACTCATGTAACTGGGGTACAACGTAAGGACTCTGAGGTTGCACGGATCGCTCAGTTCTAAATAGGGTCCCCTTCCACATCCTCTGCCACTGCTCTTATGAGCCACTTTTAAAACAAGAGGCTAATGGGTCATAGGAGAAAGAAAATGGACTACGAAGTCAGGGGGAGAAAAATGAGTTCAAATCTCACCTGTGTCACTCGCCAGTGGGGTGGCCTTGCGTGGTCTCAGCTTCATGATCCGTAAGATGGAGCTAGGTACCTGCATTACAGGGCATTGTGAAGATTCGCTGGGGTAAGACACAGAATGGTGGCGCTCACCCAGCCATGACCTAAGTCACAGGCTAGGTGCTTCCTCACCGGCAGCCTCGGCCAGGCTGTCAGTTCCTCACCTGAGTCCCCTGCAATCCCTCGACTTCCCACTCACTCTGTCTCCCTCCTGGCCCATCACACATCATGGTCAGATGAATCATCCCAAACAGTGTCTTGTATATATCAGGTTTCCTGTTCTCCCTGGCCAAACCCACACGCCTAAACAACAGCAGAAACTTCTGTGGTTTCCCAATGTCCTCAAGATGGGCAAATCCCCAAAGCTGGCGTTGAAGCTGACCACAACTGAGAATCCATTCACCCCCTCACAGCGGCCTTTTGTTACTCCCACACCTTTATCCTATACCCTAGGCAAACTCATTGCTCACTGAATGTGCTGGATGCATGCCAGGTCCGTCTCCGCCTTCCACCGCTGCCGCTGCATAGACCACTAGCCCCCTCCCTGGTACTGGGGTGCATTCAATCCTTTCTTTGAGGTGTGGATATAGCTCCACTTCCCCCCTTTCCCTCCTGATGCCTCTTTTTTTTTTTTTTTTGACTTGGAGTCTCACTCTGTCATCCAGACAGGAGTGCAGCGGCCGCTCCCGGCCACCGCAGCCTCGACCTGCTGGGCTCCGGCGATCCTTCTGCCTCAGCCTTCCAAGCAGCTGGAACTACAGGCACGCGCTACCACGCCCAGCTACTTTTTGATGTGTTGTAGAGATGAGGTCTCGCCAGGTTGCCCAGGCGGGTCTCGAACCCTCGGGCTCTGGCAATTCATTCACCTCGGCCTCCCAAAGCGCTGGATTACGGGCTGAGCCACCAAGCCCGGCCCTGATGCCTCTTTAATGTATCCCACCTTGCTTTGCCATCAGTCATCTGTGTGTAGAGCGGTAGCACCTGGCACAGGTTCTGTTGAAGATGTTCAGAGAGGTGTGGTAATGACGGCAAATATAAGGGCACAAATTTCGAAGACATTTCCATTTAGAACTGCCTTTGCAGCTAGCTGGAATTCAAGAGCCAGACCGGAATTCCCAGACCTGAGTCTGTGTATTGCCATTTGTGTGTGTGTGTGTGTGTGTGTGTGTATGTGTTTTAGGCAGCTGCGTTCAGTGGTGTAACTTCACTTTACTCAAGCCCCAAGTGGGAAATAATTATCTCCACTCCCTTTTCCTTGGCTACACTCAGCTGATAAACTCTCACCAGACCACACTGGTTGCTCAAGCAACCGAAATCATACCAGAGTTCAGAAAAGATGATTGAGGAGAAAATGAGCCTGACACTTGTTGACCAGTTTCCTCCTTTAAATTTTCTCCCAGACTCCCTGCATAGTTTGATCTTGCAATAAAATATGCCAAGGGAAGTTGTTTTCCCAGAATTCCCTGGCAGTCGGCGGCGGTAGGGCGGGTGGGGAGTGCTCTGACTGTGATGGCGGTAAGAGACATGGAGGAAAGGGGCTCTGTTTAAGCTCTGAACTTGGCTGTTTAGATTCCAGGCATTCTCCGTAAAAGTGATACCTAAACCTGTACTTGGACGAAGACCAAAAGTTTACGCGTGAATGCCATATCCAAAATATTTAGGGATCTCTATCAAATTGAAGATTGGCTAGTGTCTGTGTGCAATGGTGTGGCCCGAACAATATTTAATTTGAGGGAATTAAACAATCATATCTTGAGTCTGTGTTTTTGAAAAGGCTGTTAATTGGTGCTTTTTGTTTTGTTTTGTTTTGTTTTGTTGCCTAACAGGAAGAGTCTTAAGTCGTCTGAACTCCAAGAAGGAAGAAATTTATGCAGCTTGGAGACTTCCGGTCTCTTCGTTGTACACGAGGTTGCTAATGCTCTCAGGAGAAAGCCTTCACCAAGAAGAACACTTACATATGAAGCCCTCTCCAGTTAGACTAAGGAAACCTGCTGTCACATGGTCACAGCAGCTTCTGCAGCCATCAGAGGAAGCGAGATTTGCATGGCAATCACAAGACACAGAACCAGTACTGATGTCCAGTTAAAGATGGCCGAGAACACACACATCAGGCTTAGCGAGCAGCCCATCCAGACAGAGATGGTCAGAAATCCCTGGAAAAGTTTATTCAAGCAGACAAAACTGATGAGATCTCAAGTGTGTTCAAACATATGAAGAGAAGATCATACAACTGGGAGAATGTCTGGAGCTGAATTGATAAGAAGCCAATGGGATGCTAAGCAAACGTAGAAAATAAAAACCTCAACCCCATCTCCAGGGGAAAACAAAATGTTGTCCAAGAGAGGAAAAGCATCCACAGTACCGAGTAGACCTGGTTTATATGCCATTTGCATTATTATAATTATATAAACACTAAATACCTATCTGTCTGTCCAAAGTCACAACCTATTTTTGGAGGATGGAGGGGTGGGTGCCAAGTGTGTGGGGGGCAGGTGAAGGTGAGGTGAGGGTGGGTGAGAAAGAGAGTGGAGTATTCACCTTCCAAACTGGAAACCCAATAGATGATGGCTAAATATGAAATATCAAGTTGAAATATATGATTTAAATATGTGGTAGCTGCTTCTGAAAAAAGAAAAGAGCATGTTCTTTTTAATTAGTGTTTATTTATTTACTTATTTATTCACTTACTTTTTGAAGATGGGATCTCACTGTGTTGCCGAGACTGATCTCGAACTCCTTGTCTCGAGCCCTCCTCCCACCTTGGCCTCCCAAAGTACGGGACTACAGACGTGAGCCACTGTACCCAGCTGGGTGTTTGTGTGAATAAACAGTGTAGATGAAAGTACAGGCTAAGCCTCTTTACCAAAAAGACCCCCAAATACAGAGGCTTAAACAAGATAGGTAGACGTTTCTCTTGTTTGATTTGGCCTAAAGAGAAGCCATCTGGGTTGAAAAGTCATCTTCATGATCCTCAAAACATGGCTTCCGTCTCTGGCTCCAAGGAAGCCATTCTAGTTCTTGTCTTCCCAGCCTGTGGTAAGGAGGAATGGGTCAGGGGAGCACACATGCGTACCTGGCAGAGACATGGCCCAGAAGTGCCATACATCCAACAACTGGAATGTGGACCCATGGCCCATGGCTGCAAGGGAGCCTGGGGAGTGCGGGATCTCGCTGTTGGCCATGTGTTCAGCTACCACGCTAGAGCCCTGCTAGTAAAGATGAGTGTTAGAGCCAGTGCTCAACTAGCAGTCTCTGTCACATGGGCTTGGTGGGATTGTTTGATTTTTTTCAGCTAGGTACACGTAGAGCTTCAATACAAGTAGAAATGAAATGTAAGACATAGTCCTTGTGGATCATCTTGAGAACAACAGAATAAGTGATCAACACCAGACATCCTGAAGCAGAGTGCAGGCATCCCCACAAGAGGCAGTGCTGACGGAGCGGGACCCAGAGTTCTGTCTGGTGCTCACTGTCCCCCGCTTCCCACAGAAGGATGCTTACAGTAATAATCCCAGGATGGCTATGCTACACGTGCTGCAAGGATACAAGGGTATTCCTATACTTTTAGAGTAAATGGTCCCCAAAAGAGTGTGTGAAGCAGACCTTGAGAAGGAGATTAAGGTATAGGAGGTTTATTGAGGAGTACCCTTGGGATACCCTGGAGCTGGCATGCACCTACAGAGGGCTGAGGCCAGGGGCGCAGGCCTTGATAGCCCAGCACTGATTGGTCTTTGGTCGCGAACTCTCCACGAACTCACAACCTTTGGGCAACCTCAGATGCGCTGGGAAGCTTCAGTCTGGAGAGGGCTGGCACGTGAGGCTCGCCTCCGGCAGAGCTCCCAGCAGCTGGGGGAACACGTTTTTCATTCCTGAGGGGACCCATCGCAGCATCTACTGTATGTGGACCCAAGTGGCTGTCTCTGGGTCTCTGGGAAAACGGCCATTTGAATTTTGGATTCCAGCAGGGGTGGCTCTTGTGTTTCTCTGTAGGAGAGATGGGGGTGGCAATCTCAGCAGGACACTTAGAGGGGTGCAGGAGGAGTCACATAGGAGATGCGTGGATGCAGCAAGCATGCTGTTGAGTCTAGGCTGTGTTTCCGCTCAAGGTATTTTACTCCAGAATTCTGATCATTATGAACAGCTACATTAGCTCAAAGGCTAGGAAAGGGAAAGACGCTTATTGCTGGTTAAATGTTCCAACAACTAACCTGAAAAGTAAGATACCTCGCTCGAAGTGGCCTCAGGACAGCTGCTGGGGATTAAAAGGAGGGGGACCCAGCCGGGCTCAGTGGCTCAGCCTGTCATCCCACGTCTTGGGAGGCTGAGGTGAGTGGATTGCCTGAGCCCGCGGGTTCGAGACCCGCCTGGGCAACTTGGCGAGACCTCATCTCTACAATAAATCAAAAAAAAATTAGCTGGGCGTGGTAGCGCGCGCCTGTAGTTCCAGCTACTCGGAAGGCTGAGGTGAAAGGATCGCCGGAGCCCAGCAGGTCGAGGCTGCGGTGGCCGGGAGCGGCCACTGCACTCCAGTCTGGGTGACAGAGTGAGACTCCAGCTCAAAAAAAAAGAAAAAAAGGAGGGGGACCTAAAATATGCGAAGATCAGATGACAACTACTCTTTTTTTTTGGAGTCAGGATCTCACTCTGATGCTTAGGCTGGAGTGCGGTGGCACGGTCATGACGACTGCAGCCTCAACCTCTTGGGCTCAGGTGATCCTTCCGCCTTAGCCTCCCAAGTATCTGGGACTACAGGAGCGTGCCACCACTGTCTGCTAATTTTTTGATTTTTTTTTTTTTTGTGGAGACAAGATCTCACTATGTTACCCAGGCTAGTCTCAAGCTCCTGGGCTCAAGCAATCCTTCAAAGCGTTGAGATAACAGACACGAGCCACCTCACCCGGCCATAACTACTTTATATGTTACCTTCATCTGTGCCCCCGTGTGATGAGTCAGCCTCTGTTGGCTAACATATAGAGAACTCTAATCTGTGCAGTTTAGGCTCCAGGCAAGGGTTTTCAAAGAGTCCAATCTCCTTCTGCCCCAAGGTGCTTCTTAGTTAACATAGGGGTGTTCGAAGTAAGTTTTCATTGGAGGAGTGAGTGGTGCCTAGGCATATGGTCGGCTAAAAAGACTTTCCCTGGCACCTTGCCCCGTGATCTGTCAAACCCAGCAGCTGAGCACCTTTGGGGTGGATAGCATTTGTCCTGGGGTCCCCACTTTATGGAGGGCAGCCTGTGTTATCGCTGTTACCCGTCCTTATGTTAAAATTTTGTTGTGCCCACAACAGAGAGGATATTTCCTGCCAGGTGCTTGTCTAAGTACCTAAAAAGACAGGAGAGTTGGGGAAAGAGGTTGCATGACCATTCGTGTGCTTGTCTGATAATAAATGTTTGTGTGTAGGAGACAGAAGTTGGTCTGAGACTTGACTTGCTTTCACGTAAACATAAGTCCTGGTGGCAAGGTTGTAGGGAGGAAGGAACACAGACGCCCATCTCCCTCTAACTTCTAGAGGCTTCTAGAGGCTACCAATATTTCTTTTATTCTTTTTCTTTTTTGAATTGGAGTCTCACTCTGTTGCCCAGGCTGGAGTGCAGTGGCCCACTCATGGCCACCACAGCCTCAACCTGCTGGGCTCCGATGATCTTTCCACCTCAGCCTTCCAAGTAGTCAGAACTACAGGCGCACGCTACCATGCCCAGCTAGGCTACCAATATTTCTCAAAAGTTTTTGGATAACTGTGAGTAGTTAAATTAGCTCATAGGCTAAGAAAATTGAGTGATGCCTCATCTTAATACCGGTTAAAGTTTCAACAATTAATCTGGAAAGTAAGATATCTGAAAAAATATGATGACCAACATATTGGTTTCATGCAATTATTTATCATTAAAATAAATGGCAGCCGGGCTTGGTGGCTCAGCCTGTAATCCCTCGCCTGGGGAGGCTGAGGTGAGTGGATTGCCTGAGCCCGCGGGTTCGAGACCCACCTGGGCAGGCGAAACCTCATCTCTACAATAAATCAAAAACTAGCCAGGTGTGGTAGCGCGCGCCTGTAGTTCCAGCTACTTGGAAGGCTGAGGCGGAAGGATCGCCGGAGCCCAGCAGGTCGAGGCTGCGGTGGCCGGGAGCGGCCACTGCACTCCAGTCTGGGCGACAGAGTGAGACTCCA
>CAUYQG010003878.1:0-7500 GCA_963574415.1 Tarsius wallacei
ACGCCCGGCTGATTTTTTGATTTATTGTAGAGATGAGGTCTTGCTTCCCCAGGCGGGTCTCGAACCCGCGGGCTCAGGCAATCCACTCACCTCAGCCTCCCAAAGGCGCGGGATTACAGGCTGAGCCACCGAGCCCGGCTGATGCTAATCTTTATTTATTATATTTTAAGCCCAGGGTTGGCAGACTTTTTATTTTGGCGAACACTTTCTTAAAAGGCCAGATAATAAGCACCTTAGGCTTTGAGAGCAATACAATCTGTCCCAGCTACTCAGTTCTTCCATTGTAGCATGAAAGCAACCATAGACAATACATAAAGGCATGGGTGTGGCTGTGTTCTAATAAAACTTTATTAATAAAAATAGGTTCGACTGGATTTTGCCAACTTGATAATAGAAGAATTGAGTTTTTGTAAGTTCTTCCTAAATAATGGCCTTTACATTTATCACTATAAAAGATTTAAAGTTTCATCTACTTAAAATGATAGTCACTAAAGGAAAAATATTTGGGAGTAAAGAGAGAAGCTACACTTGTTAACAAATTAATCCTCTTAAGTAGTTGTTCACGATTCAAATCTCTTGGGTCCCATGTCATAGAGCTGGCTCAGAGGTGTCTAGTTTTGAAATAGAAGAAGAGGACAAAGATCTTCATTTCTCTTCCTGCTCCTTCTCATCCTCTGCATATAAGTAATATTTCTTTCTGTTAAAAAAAAAAAAAGGAGAACAGATGCATGTCCTAGAATTCGGTTTAACTAAAAGTGATAGTATCTTGCATGTTATATGCAATTAATATAGCTTGCTGCAAGGAACCAGCATTTTATTGGAGGTGGTTGCTTATGCACTTTTGAAGCTTGTTAGTTTCTGGTACGTTAATGATCCTTTTAAAGAGTATATTTTCTAAGGGTGCTTTTCAATGCCAACCGGAGTCCTACCTTAATTTCTGTAGTGCCTGCTGCATTCTGTTGTGAATTCCTGAAGCTCCTACTTGTGCATGGAAGGTTGGAATTCATGACACCCCGTGTGCCTCACAGTCTTAAGGGAGTTTGATAGAAGCTGAGATGCTTTCAGGTTCCTTCTGTCATGGTGTAGTATTTATCTAAGTCTGATTGAGAGATAGCTTTCATATAGTTTTGTATAATTACCAGTAAGATATTCTCCCCCTCTTCCTTCCACCAGAGGAGTCACTGTGGTACTCCTTCTCACGTCCCCATGCTGAATTTACTCTTGAGAGGCAGAACATCTCTGAGGAGGGTTTACATTCCTAGAACTTATGTCCAAGGAGATAACAGACTTATTTTGTTAATTTATAAAGCACACCATATTGAAGACATTTACAATTTATACTCCAAAAGATAAAGTTTTGAAACTTAAAGAGTTAAACATGGTGGTACAGTATTTGTAAACACTGTTATTGACCCAGACTCCTAGGTGAATGGAGCAGCGAGAGCTCCAGGGAGCTGGGCCCCTTGTCTGAATGAAGACTCAGTGGGCCGATTGCAGTAGCACAGCAATCGTAACGCACCATTTGTGCCTTGACAATTTTAGCCTTAGTTTGGGGAAGGCTAAGAAAAGGCCCCAAGTATTCTTTCCTGAGTCCAGCTCATCTTTACTCAGCCTTTCTTCAGGCTTAGCTCCTAATTTATCCAATAATTTAAAACAAAGTTACCAAATTCTTAATACTATCAGGGATTTTTGTTTTTTGGCTTAGACACAATAACTGTACTTGGGAGATTAACTTTTGTTATCCACAGACAGATTCTTAAATCAACACTTTAATTATTTCTGTTAGTTAATTTAGGGATAATATTAGCTTCAGCAAATGACCAAAGAATTTTTAAGGTTTAAGAAACATTTAGTGTATATGCTGAAAAGACTATAACAGATTTATCCTCAAGGTATTGCAACTTAGTTGGTCTTTAAAAAACAACAAACCAAAACTCTTTTTCTAGATAGAAAATGGTTTTCCATTTCTTTCTTTGAGGCATTTCTTTTTCATGGGTAGTAGAAAGCATTCTCATAGATGGGAGAGATCACTCACTGAAAAGAAATCCCTAGACAAATTCCTCATTTCCATCTATGAGAGATTTCCATGAGAGGGCTTTATAAATGGTAACAGTCACCACAAGCATTATTATATGCAGTGGGAATTCTGGTGTTTGAATAACCCATTTCTTATAAGTTGCTGGCCTAGTTACCTATATTCGATAAAGGTGAATACAGCTATTTTGTTGGAATAAAAAAATCTTTAATTGGAGGAAGAAGAAATAACACTTTTTGGTCACAAATATTTAAACAACAGATTTTCTCTGTGTTTGAGAACTGGGTTTCCAAACACTTAACTTTGCCAGAAGCTGCCAGTCATTCTGGTAAGTAGTGGTTTCCCACAGAGCAGCTTTGTCGTGTGCTGAGGAAAGCAGTCCTAGGAAGTGTCTTCAGTGGGTCATTACCACGTTCTGAAAGTTGTGCTTACACTTTCTGCTCTGTCGTGTGCACTTTATCCAAGGGACAGCTCTCTAACAATGCCTGGAAGTCTGCTGTTGGAGAAGAGTAGACAGTGCTCTAGGGTCCACAAATATCACAGCATACTCGAGTTAAATTTGACATGAGGGGTAGTTTCCAAGGTGGCCCTGTATATTCAGTGAGGAGTAAGAAATGAACTTGGGATGTGTCATCATGGATGTATTTTTAATCTCCAAAGTAATTCTGTTTCACTTGCCTCTTTTAGGAAATGAATATTTTTGGAACACAGTGGTGTGTGTTAAATTGCAGACAGCATGCTCTGTGTCATTCTTATTGGGCCTCTCTGTCTTTTTTGTTTTGCAATCCAAATGAGATTTCTGGAAAATGGCAAGATCTCTCTTTTCCTAAATTTCCCACAAGCTATTGCAGCTCTCAGAGCAACAGGTAACTAATCAGAAAGCCGCATCTGGCTGCCCTGTATATTTTTGACGTCCAGCATTGCGAGAATATACCTGCTGAAATCCACTGACTCATGAAACATTTCTCTGGCTGAGCATTACTGAGTAGATGTAATGAAGCAGCTTTGCCTTATGCTTTTCCCATGGAGCCATTGTTTGCTAGACGTTTCTGAAGCAGGCCTACCTCATTTATTCATAAACAATCATTGGACGTCTGATGGAAATAAACCTTGTGGGCTTTTGCTGGCTTTCAGTGCTGTTGCTTACTACATCACGTCAGTACATTATGATGCAACATTTTTTTTTTTTTTTGGTTGAGACTGCAACAGTATCCTAAAGTGGTGATTATTTTCAGCCTCGAATGCTTGGGGAGATCCTGGGTTTATAATTAATTTTAATAGTGGAATGGTCACAGGTTAAAGTCTTGCTAACCTAATAACCGTAACTCCAAGATAATGATATGAGTACTACCTTCCAAGTTACTGACATGAGATTGAGAGATGTGATCATGCAGTTTCTTCAGGATAGTAATAGCCTTGTACCTATAGAAGATAGCCTTTCTGTCCTGTACTGTCTTTATGATCTCAGGGAAGACTGGTCTGCCTGTCCCTTTGTAACGGAATTTGGCAGTAAGTGCAATTATAAAGGAATATTTTTAAAGACAACCTGGACATTTTTAGGTTCAGTTTTTCTATAGCCCTGAATAAGTCTAATAGTTATAATTCCTTAAGGGAACTGAGAACTCAGTAACCCTTAGCTGAGTTTCCATAATGCAACTCAACACAAGTTTGTCGAGCACCTGTGTTCTAAGTTCTGTGAATATGGTGACCACAGGTCCTAGATTTTTAAGTATAATCCAGGATTTTTAAGTATAATTTTAATGATATTATATAAATATAATCTTATAGTAAGTATAAGGATTTCAAAAATTATTCTTTGTTGATCAAGTTTGTATACTGAAAAATATGCTTATAACACAGGTAATAGCAATGAAGCCAGTTTAGTCCATTGATTTTGGTTTTGATCTATAAAACTGAATTTTTTTTCCTCCACTGAAACTTTTAGTTGTTTTTATGTTATGTGAGCACAGCATTTGTAAGATGAAGCAGTAACAGATGGATGGAAAACCATCCTAAAAACCTTTTCTTTAAAAGATTAGCAGGATTCTTATTCCAGAGAAGCACATATTCACTGTAATGAATTTTGGGAATACAAATAAGCAATGAGAATCACCCGGAGGTGACAACGGTTAAACTTCTATTTTGTATCCTTCTTGTTGGTAAGGATTTATTTTTAGTTAACATATGCCTTTTAATGATTATTCATGTCCTTAACTGATAACAAGGCAACTTCATATTTCTTTGTTTGAAATATCTATTTCTTAAAATTTGTTAAAAATGCTAGTACATCAGATGTTATTCTAAGTCACTTTGGTGATATTATTGCTTTCTATTTCTTTGGAGGCAATATGACATGCAACACTATCTCATTCTAATAATCCACCCTCAAGTAATATAAAATTCCCTTTATGATTTCACTAGGACAGGTTGTAAAAGTCTCTCAGTGTCATGTAAACTTTCAGAGGTAAGTTAACATCAACACAGTCTGTAAATTGCAAATTGGAGGATGAGGGTAAAAATATTCCTTAATTCTTAGACACATTATTTTTACATGTTTTAGGATTCTAAATCTAATTGTATTGTAAAATCAATAATTACATTTTATGTGGGGATCTTTTTCCCCAAAAATACTGTAATAAAGTCAGTGTGATATAAAGGATGACATCTTAGAATTGAGAAAGTATCATTGCTGTCCATTTCATTTCATACCATTTGGAAATTTTCCAAATGCATGTTTTTCATAAAGTCTTTTGGGGAAACCAATGAAACAAGATTATTTTTAAAATTCCTTTTATCCTTGGAGATACTATTAAAGGCAGTGGTGAGGAATGTTGAAACTAGAGGCTTTGAAGTCAGACAAACCTGGGTTCAAACCCCCACTCTGCCATATGTTAACTGTATGATCTGGGACAGGTTGCTCAATTCCTGTAAATCTCAGGTTCTGCATTTACAAGTTGGAGATCATGGCAGTGTGGTGAGGACTACAGACTGGTAACAAGTATTAAGTAACCTGTGCAGCTGGTGGAATGTAATCATTCTCTCCCCTTTTTTTTTTTTCTCCCCATTTTTAATCCCTCCTTTAACAACTTTTCTGTTTAAAAAAAATGAGTCATTTTAGCCATTTTGATGTCATTTATAATGCTAGCATATTGTGGTAACTTCATCATGCAACTCAGAACTAACTTCTCCACTTAAACTTCGGAGCTGTGAAAGCCTAGAATATAGCACCTGAAAATGGAAATGTTCTCATTTTTGCTATGTAGACATTATGTGTGGACATGCACCTTTCCTTACCTTACTGGTCTGCAAGGCCATCACTAATTTCATAGCAGAGTATTTATATGATCACTTTAAAATGTTATGAAAACTTAGCTTTTTAAATTAGCTCTAAAAGAAACAGCAACAACAACAACAAAAAAACCCTGCAAAAACAAATGTGACCTTTTAACTAAAAGAAAAATGTTCTTAAGTATACCTGCCCTGATCAACTTATTACTAATTCTTTGGTATAAAATGACATAAGAGATTTCTGGTTTATAATTCACTCTCCCTTTTATTTCATCTCAATGATGATCATACTAGGTCTAAAGCATTCCTGTTCACTCTAGAAGAACTGTGACTGGATATCTTTGTGTCTATGCTACCAGATTCTGAGTTCAGAATTCCTCAAATTCTAAACATCTCATCAGTGATGGAGTCACTGTTGCATATTTGTGAATGAGTTCTGTGCTGGTGCAGAAACAACGAGTAGTATTTGAAGTAGCATGCACATATTGTGGTCATTCAGCAAATAGGTCTGCACAAGTACAGATATTGCATGTCCGGAAGCCAAGTTGGCATCAGTGCATGCCTTGCATTTTTCAGCCAAAGGGATGTTAGTATAGATATTGCATGTTTAAAAATTGAACACAGACTATAGCATGTTTCAATTTTTAAAAAACCGTTTATTTATCAAGTATGCATGTCCAAAATTAAGGACCTATACTGTGATATGACCCAAATTACCCTAAAGTTTAGTAATCCATGGTATATTTAATTATAAAATTTGAAACTAAATAATATCTGGATTTACTTATGAACATAGCAATGCATTCTAAATGGAAACATAGCAATGTATTCTTTAAAAAAAGGATTCCACAGTTTTGGAGTTATATTGGTTTGTGTCTGTCACTTGTCAATATTCCACTAGTACCAAGCTGGGCTTGGTATAGGTAGTAAGTACATCTGACAAATAAGCAAGTTTTCACATATTATAATTCTTTTCAGTATTTAGTGATGCTAAAATAAAGCTTTCCTTCTGAAAGAGAACATCTTCTCTTTGAAGAGATTATATCAACTTCGCAGAATACTCAGAAATGATTCTGGTTGGAGGTGGTAAATATCACTATTTTCTTAAACTGCTGTTACAGTGTATGTGCCATTCCACTGACTCCCAGCCTATGTAATACAGCAGTAACTTACTACTGATTTTCTCAGAATATTTTCTTCCTGCCCGAATGTCATCAAGATTCTATTTGGAGCCGGGCGTGGTGGCTCACGCCTGTAATCCCAGCACTTGGGGAGGTGAAGGCGAGAGGATTGCCTGAGCCCATGGGTTCGAGACCAGCCTGGGCAACTTGGTGAGACCTCGTCTCTACAATAAATCAAAAAATTAGCTGGGCATGGTGGCATGCACCTGTGGATCCAGCTACTTGGGAGGCTGAGGCAGAAGGATCCCTGAGCCCAGCAGGTCAAGGCTGCAGTGGCTGTGAGCAGCGTGCCACTGCATTCCAGCCTGGGCGACAGAGTGAGACTCGGACTCAAAAAAAAAAAAATCTGTTTAGAAAGTAAACTAGCATATGTTTTAAAGTGAAATTTTAACTTATTGCTATAACTTAAGATAATAGGAGACCCTGCTCTTAGAGAATCAGAAAACTATATTTGAATTATTGCCCTCTGTACAGGCCCTTAACAAACCAGACTTTTCATTGTCATGCTGTTGCCATAGAGTATAGTTGTCCTGAGAAACTGTTGCTTCTATTTGGCTAAAGTCAGCCTCTCCCACCTATTCTGGGGGGGGCGGGGGGGAATGTCGTCATATGCTAGCAGTACTGCAAACTGTGACGTATTCAGCATGCACTGACTTACACCTGATCATTTTGCTATTAAGGCAAGCTTGGAATTATCGGTTAGTAAAGAGAGATACTCACAGCTGCCAGTGTCTTTCCACCACCCTCCCCCCGCCCCCATCAGGCAGCCGTAGTCAAGAAACCAAGGCAAATTTTTACATTAAAAAATGTAGATTGGTGGTGATAAATAATTTGCTGGTGTGAAATTTCTATGACTCAGTCTACAACAATTTCATTTAAATTTGTTCACTACAACATGTTTGATAAATAAAGTACCTTATTGGCACTGCACCCGGCTGCTGTCCATCCAGGAACACTGGGGGAAGGGACCTGAATGTCTTTTAAAGTTACAATGTG
>CAUYQG010003878.1:10000-14310 GCA_963574415.1 Tarsius wallacei
GTGAAGCTGAGATGTTTTTTCTTGGTTCTGGCTGCCAACTGTGAGTTAAAACTCAAGGCTTGTTGTGAAGCCTAAAAATATTCACAAATAAGCTTTTAAACTGGTGTCTTTATGAGGAAGGTTGATACAAAAGATTGTGGTAAAAACTGGGGTCAGTGCTCTTGGTGCCTTTTCTATAATTGTACTTGTTTTTTAATTACTTCCTTTCACTGCCAACCTCGAATTACTGTACAGTATATGTCTTTCTGCTTGTGATCAGCTTTGACAGCGGTGACAGCCCCACAACTAGTAGCCACCTGTACATTTGTAAACTGACCTGAGTCCATTTTGTTTTTAAATGTGTGGGGTATGTTGCAGCTGTTGCAGTCCCCCAGACACCTATTGTTTCACACAGTTTGACCTATAGGAGAACACTGAGTAATTTACAAACACACAATTGCATTCATAAATGGGAGTAGAATGTGAAAGCCAGCTCTTTCAGAATATTCTATATTAATACTGAATTTAGATATGTTTATTCCATTTATTATGGTACAAATAACTGCTCTTTTGACCAGAGTAATGACCTCAGTGGATTTGCTTTAAACCTCACATTTATTTTTTTTTAATGTTTCACATGCTACATTATTAGCTGAATAAGTTAGAAAATTCTGGAAGATAGAGGCGTACATAGAATTAGAGGGTTCTTATGGAGGGGATAGGAAGTAGGTTCAAAACCTACCTGTGTTACCCACCAGTACAACTGTGAATCCTAGGTGAGGTAAAAATGCACTTCCACTGAAATGAAGCATTTCTGACCGCTTTTTCTTGGTTTTGAATCTTAATTTTGAATATAAGGTGATAGGTAAGCGCAGCTTTCTTGGATAATCTGAATTCCCAAGTGCCAGGAGTAGGATTTCATTATAAAATTAATAGCTAATCTTATTCTATCTCCTGAAGATTTAATTGCTATTCTTGTTACCCATTCGAAATCAGCTGTACTGTGTGAACGAAATAAAGACTAACACGAACCCCTCTCTGGCTGCACGGTCGCTTATGGCAGTTCCACACAGTAGTTGGCGCCCAATGGGGGGTCCCTGAGACTTGCATGTAAAACTAGTCTAGATGTCTTCTTTTTTGTAAGTTTTATTTTTGTAATTGTGCATGTAAAGCATCATTGAATCAATGGATCTGTTGAAGAACTCAGCTGCTGGAAACCATGCAAAATGTTTTGAATTGCCCTTAAAATATGGAAAATGTTTTCTGAATGCTTTATATTCTTTCTGCTGTAAATTAAAAATGAAGAAAATTTCCCCATACTATGTGTGTGTTTTGCTTTAACTTGACCTGATATTGAAATGCAAGGAGGTGAGCATGTTTCAAACCATATGAAAGAAATAATATTAAGTATTTCCTTCTGATCCACATACAGTGTTCTGATGTTGAATGTTGCATTGTCTTGGATATGTTCATGAAAGAAAAAAATTCTTAGAGATACTGTTTGTTCCCAGAGCACTTGCTTTTCCCCTGTGTTTCCAGGCACCTCTCAACACATCAATCATTTGTCTAAGGCAGTACAGTCATCTGAAAGATAAGGATGTTAATCTAAAGCCATCTCGGTTAAAATCCCCTAAGTTCTTTTAAAAGGCATTTCCAGCAGACTACTACTGTCTTCCTCCTTTCTGAGTACTGTCAGCTTTGTTCCATTCCCTGTCACTGCAGAGCCTCTCCTTATCTCCTCCGCCCAGCTGACCCTCTTCCATCTAATCCATCTAAGTGCAACTGCCTTAAATTTTGCATCACGTAACCTTCCAACTCCATGAGGTCCCAGTGGTTTCTAGAGCTCACTGCCTTTAAGTGACATTTCTCTTGTATATCCTCTCTTGATTGTCTTATTTTTACCCATGCCCAACCTGCACACCGTATCCAATTTCCATTGCTGTCTTTGTTCATGGTTTGTTCATCCCCTGCCTAAAAAGTTCTCCTCTTATCTACTTACCAAACTCAAATCCCACCCCCACCTCGCCTCTGTGATACTCTTGTTTATTCTAATACACGCTAACATTTCCCTTTTCGAAGTATTATATTTAAAGTTGGAAAAGGCAGCATGGTGTTTAAAAACAGTACTATATTTTTCACTATTCATCTAAGAGATCCACCAATTGACCTATTACTGTTTTGTTTCTTTAGAGTAGAAGACCGTTTATGTTGATAAGAATACTCCAACTAAACTTAAATACAAAGTAACTCACTGCAATCAGATATGTGCTTCCCTCCGTTGGACCAAAACTTGAGGCCCTACTGTGTGCCCGGGATCCGGAAATTCAGAAATGAAGAAACCATAGTCCCTAATGCCGATTAGAACATGGTCTGTGCAGTGACATTTGTGTCAGAAAATGAAAACATGAGGCGAGGGACCCTAACCCAACTCAAGTTTGTGTCACAAATACCCCGCACGGACTTCCTATTTCACTTTAACCGCTTTCTTGGGATAACGTGGCTCCCCCAGAATCACTAGGTTAATCTGGGGCGTCAAGCAGAAGCCAACACGCTGCCCTAATAGTCTCACGGCCAGAGAAATGGCCCCCAGGCTCAGACGCACATAAAATGCTCCTGCCCTCACCCAAACACTCCCTCTCCAGCGCCCAGTGCCCCGCGGCGAAGGGCACCTTTGCGGACCGCGTCCCCAACCGCCAGCTCGTGCGGCGGGACGACGAGGGAGCTGTCGCTATCTACCTGCCCTCTACGCCGGAAGCCGAGCCAACCAGCGCGCCGCCGACCTCTCGGGGGTCCCCGCGGGCCTCAGGCTCCCTGGTGGCCTCTTTCAGGAAAGGACTCTCATATCCGGCCCCGCCCCGAGGGCCCGCCCACTTCCGGCGCGCCCCTCTGCGTCCTAGCGCGCCCCGCCCACTCCCGTCCGGTGACGTCACGGCGCCGCGTCGCGCCGCCCCGCCCGTCTCCCCGGCCTCCGGTCCCTGCTGCGTAGCTCTGCGACCCTCGCCCGCTCTTGCCGCCAAAATGTGAGTGACGCGCGCGGCTTCGGGCCCCGGCGGCGGCGGCCGGAGCTGGGGTCCTCGCACGGCTCGGTGGCCGCCGGCCGCGGGCCGCGGTCGCGCGGGGACCCCCGAGGCCTGGAGTGGGCGGCGGCGGCGGGGCGCGGGCTTCAGGCGGGCCGTGCCGGCTCCGTCGCGCCGCCCCTCGCCCCGGAGGCCCCCGCGGCCGTCCGGCGGACGCGGAGGGGGCCGGGGCGGAGCGGCGAGGTGCTTCCCGGAGGAGGCGAGCCCGGCCCCTTCGCCGTCCCAGCCCCCGAGGTCCCTGGGAGGGGCGGCGACGACGGCCCTCGTCCGGGGGCGCCCGCTGCCTGCCCGGAGCTGCCCCGGGCTCCCGAAGTTGCAAGCGGAGGGATCGCGGCCCTGCCCCGAGGCCCCTGCAGGCCGGTGTGCGCGTCGGCTGGCCGGGAGCACCCGCCCTCGGGAGGGCGCTGAGCCTCGGGCCTTCGTCTCTTAAGCGGAAGCGCTCCTGTCGGGGACCTTGAAAACAAGCGCTTCCGGTGGTGATACGCCTGGAGCGCTAGTTAAGAATCTCAAGGGCCCCTCTCCTCCCCCTCTGTCCTGCTCGTTGCTCACCTACCGAGGAAACCCTGAGTCTCTTCTAGGAACGGGAGGCACCGCCAGAGCGTTCCTGCTGAGCTGAGCCCTAGGTCGTGGAATTATGCAGGATGTGATCTAAGCACAGGCTCCTCCACCACAGCCATCTGTGTTGACTTTCCAAAGCTCACTTTACTCATCTATAAAATGGGGGTACCGTTCGTCTCCTCAGAGTTAGGAGGGTTCCATGGGAAAATGCATGGAAAGGGCCTCGCTCCAGGGCACGGATAACAGGGAGTAGCCTTTGGAGCTGCAGAATCCCTGGTGGTTGACACATGGTAGATGCAACTGTTGAATCAGGGGCTGTTGTATAGCAAGGCACATGCTAGGTGTTGTCTTGGATACAGAGAAAAGTATAAGAAAACCCAGAAACCCGTGATCTATTAGGGGAGACAAGACTTTATGTATACCTGTATATCTGAAAAACCAAAGTGATGCCAGCCAAGTAATGGAGGGGGTAAGGACTTCAGAGCCAGAGTGGTTAAGCTAGACCTGCATGGGAAGAAGAAGATACATTAATGAAAACTTTAAAAGATGAGTACCAGCCGGGCTCGGTGGCTCAGCCTGTAATCCCGCGCCTTGGGAGGCTGAGGTGAGTGGATTGCCTGAGCCCGCGGGTTCGAGACCCGCCTGGGCAGGCGAAACCTCATCTCTACGATAAATCAAAAAAATTAGCCGGGCGTG
>CAUYQG010003879.1:0-12284 GCA_963574415.1 Tarsius wallacei
GATACATAAACGTGTGTCTGCAATAGTCCCTTTATTATGTACTCTCCGGCTGCCTGACAGCCTGCAACAACTACCTCTAAATTAAAAAGCCAGTTGGTCTATTTACAGCATGTATAATAAAACAAACTCTCAATTAGTTCAGTTTTCTTCCATTTATTGGCAGATTCTCTCATTGGATAATCTAATTTGGCATTCTTTCCTCCTCCCCCTCATTGATTTATGCCTCCTGGTGACGGGTTAACCTGATTACCTGTAAATTTCTCTAAATGCCAAATTTAATGAACACTTTTTATTATAATTAGGCAAAAAGCATTTTTCAAAGGGTAAACAGGCTGTCGAGTGGGGTCTTTGGTGGCTGTGTGAATTATTTATATGCATCAGAGGAAATTATTGTGAGAAGGGAGGAATGGGAAATGGGAGAAATCAAGCCCTTTGAAACTCGCCAGTCTGATTTTTGTATTTGCACCTGCCTCATTTCCCAGAAAATTATGCTTTTTAAAAATCATATGTTATTCTCCTTACAAACCAGGGTCTTTGGTTGCAAGACAAAAGAAACCTGCTTCGTCTGCCTTAACACAGAAGGAACTTGTTAGGAAGACATCAGGTGGCTCAGAATTGTTCACGTGTGAAAGCCAGGTGAGAAGGAACAGATTGTAGTCATGGCCAATACTCCCCTGACCCCCAAGGAACAGTCTGTGCTGGACAGCCACACCCTGTGGACACTGTGCTGCTGGACTCCGCCCACCTGAAGCTAGCTGAGCTCCTGACTCTATCCCAAGTGCTGTTGCACTCTGAATAATCTTAGTCTATCCCTATGTCCATGACCCTTTTGTTCAAGATCCAAAATCTCCGATTGCCTTCACAATCACTGGATTACAAGTACAGTGGGGGAGGTGGGAAGGGAGTAGGCAGGACTTGAAGCTAGGCCTCCACCCCTCACCTTGATTTCAAAACACAGGATTCTGAAGAGTTTTGCACAGCAAAAGAAACCATCAAGAGAGTTCAGATACAACCCGCAGAATGGGAAAAAATATTTGCAAGCTAGGCAAAGTTCGGTCTAACTTGCAGGATCCGTAAGGCCTAACATCCAGGATTTAAAAGGAACTAAGATGGAATGACAGGAAAAAATAAATAACCCCATTAAAAAGTGGGCAAAGGACATGAACAGACACTTCTCAAAGGAAGACATACAAGTGGCCAACAAGCATGTGAAAAAATGCTCAGCCTCACTACAGAGAAATGCAAATCAAAACTATAATAAGATACCACCTCACTCTGGTCAGGATAGCTTTGACAGATAACAGCATGTGTAGGCACGGCTGAGGAGAAAAAGGGACACGTCTACACCATTGTTGTGAATATTAGCTAGTTCAACCTTTGTAGAAAGCAGTGTAGGATTTTTTTCAAATAACTAAAAACTGAGCTATCATTTGACCCAGAAATTCCACTTCTGGGAATATACCCGGAGGAACATAAATCACTCTACCAGAAAGACTCCTGCACACGTATGTTCAACTGCAGCACTATTCACAATAGCAAAAACATGGAACCAACTCAGATGCCAAGTAGACTGGTTAAAGTAAATGTGGTGCATATACACGTTAGAACACTATGCAGCCATAAAGAGAAACAAAGTCATGTCCTTTGAATGCAGCTGGAGACCGCCATTCTACAAGAACTACCACAGAAACAACTGAATATCGCATGTTCTTACTCACAAGTGGGCACTAAACACTGCTAAAGGAGGGGGGCGGGAAGAAGAGGGGATAAGGGACACACAACCAGCCATTGGATATCAGGTCTACCGGCAGAGAGAGGGCTCCCTAGAAGCCCAAACCTCACCTGCGCACAATTTACTTATGTAGGAAAGCCTCACATGGACCCCACAACTCTAAAGTAAACAAATAATAGATAAATAAATAGCTACAAGAAGACGCTGACTAGTGTCCACTAGATTGAGTTCCTATTTTGGGGGCATTTCTTTTTCATAGTAGATACAGAAATAATCATAAAACTGATGCTCTGAGATCTAGCACTCTTGTGCTCAATTCTGGTGTCAATATTGGCCCTCAAGGCCCCTTTAAAAATACAGCATCAAATGAGTGTTGATAATGATAATAATTAGACAGGATGGTTCTACTCGGTGTTTCTTATCATTATGAGTTAGTAAAACCTATGAAAGTAGTTGTTAGTGATTCAGGATAGATTGTTCAGTCAATTGTCCTTTCCTTGTTTACATGTTTCTGCCTGTCACTAATCCAGCGATTTTCTGCTTAGAATTGTCTTTATCCAGGAAGGTGGATCAAAACAGGAAGAACAGTTAAATCTCACCCTGAGAAAATGTTGCCCCTTTCCATTGGCAGTGGGGGTAGAAACTTTGGCCCCAAGGTGAAAAGGCAGCCTCCCTCCCCATCATTCTCTTTGAATTTTTAAAATTGATTTAGCACCCAGCAGCTATGTATGGAATGCCTTCTCTAGGTATGTAGGAAATAAATTTCGAGGCTATCTTATTTTTTCTTTTCCAAATATGAACCTTGTTTCTGTATTTATTCATTGGCTTTTCTTCCCTTTTATACTTTTATTCACTTGGGGATTTTGGGGTACGACAGTAGAATACAACCATAACTACAGATTACCAAAGTCACAATGACCTATGGAAGAAAATGTCTGTTGATGTTCTGCTGGGAACTGTATACTCAAGGCATGGAGTTTGGCATCATGGAGATTTGAAGATGGTCACATCTAATCCTGGACCACAACGATTTTGCTGTCTAAATAAAATTGAAACAGTTCTTTATGATAAACGACTGATAAAATCAGAATGAGGACTGTAGATGCCTGGAATCCGTCTACCCCACAGTTCTGCATTAAGTTGGCCGGCCTGTGGCCCTTGGACTTAACTTGAATATCACTGTTGGCACATGGATGGCTGACAGCTATTGTAAAGTTTTATATTATTTTTATGAAAATCAACATGTCAGAGGTTAGAGGTTTTTCTATGTGTTTTGATGACTGGTAAAAGTTTTTTTCACAAGGGTAGCTTCCCCTAAGTAAAGTAATCAAGGCCCATGATTTGATAATTGATGCACAGTGCAGTGCTTTAATGAATTATTGAAGCACTTGGCTCAGGTGTGTGTCTCCCAGGGACAGAACACAGAACTACAGCCCCGTAATTAGACCGTCAATGTTCCTTACCCAGTTGACCATAATTAAAATAATTTTATTCTTGGTTTGATACTGGGAATTAAAGCTCACACCTCAGTTACCTGGTAAAAGGTTTCCGAGGCTAATGGCACGAGACGGGAGACTTCTCAAATAAATGCCAGCCTGTGTTCTCCTTCTAAATATAGCATGCCTCAATCATTCATGTCTGATTAAAGTTGTATTTGGCTAATTGATAATGACTTTTCAATTAGGTAAGAGCATATTTTATTTAGAAATTACCTTTATTTACATTGATTTTTTTTTTTCTCTTCCTCAGGATGTCTGGGCTTCTGCATCCAATTCGATCTAACAGCTACAACTCACAGGCAGCCTTTGCAAGGGTGATGCAATCCTTCCCTGGACACAGGCTGATAGAGTCATGCACCACAGAAAGAATTATTTTTATTTTAAAAATATTTTTAACTTTTTTTAATTTTAAAGATGTGGGATACAATTCAGGGTTAGGTATGCAAATGTTCATTATGCATTGTTGCTGAGGTGTGCCCCCCTACACCAGGCAGACTCCCACTACTGCCAATCCCACTTCCCTGCCTCCCTCCCGGCAGTTTCCTGTTTCCTGCCAATCCAGAAAGGATTATTTTTATTTTTATTTATTTATTTATTTTAACTCCAGTAAATTGGAATGATTCATCATCAGGACAGCAATTGGGGACTGGTCATATCAGTGGACAGTGGGGAGGGAAGGCAGGGGAGAGGCAAGGCTCTTACTGGGCATGCGGACATGATACCCAGGGCCCTGGCCACACTTGCAATAGGGAGAAAGGGGAAGGACTGGGGTAGGGAGACAGTAGGTATGACAGGGGTGGGTGGGGCGCTCGGATAGGGCTGCCTGGCTCTCATTTCTTGTTTTTGAGCTGATTGGTCAGCCAGTCCAGGCCTTCTTACAGCTCATCCCCACTGGTGGCACAGGTGGCCTGAATGTACCAGTTGCGGTGACGAAGGGAATGCAGGCCCAGCTTGTCTGTGATCTCAGCAGCGTTCATAGCATTAGTCAGATCCTGTTTGTTTGCAAAGACGAGGAGCACAGCATCCCAGAGCTCGTCCTCTGCCAGCATCCTCATCAGCTCTTCCCAGGCCTTGTTTACTCACTCCTGATCATTGCTGTCCACCACAAATATCAACCCTTGGGTGTTCTGGAAGTAGTGTCTCCAGAGGGGCTGAATCTTGTCCTGGCCACCCACATCCCACGCTGTGAAGCTGATGTTCTTATACTCCGCTGTCTCCACATTGAACCCAATGGTAGGGACGGTCGTGACAATCTCCCCCAGTGTCAGTTTGTACAGGGTGGTAGTCTTCCCTGCAGCATCCAGGCCCACCATCAGGATGTGCACCTCCCTCTTCCCAATCAGGCTCTTGAGGAGGTTTCCAAAGATATTCCCCATGATCACAGCAACTGCTGAGGACTGTGGGGACCACGTGGGGACAGTGGCAGTCTGGGTTTGGCCTGGCCCCTGCTATGGAGGACTTGATCCTGTTCCTGCTCCCGGCTGCGCCGCTGCCCAGAAAGGATTATTTTTAAAGAATATGTGGGACGTGTCCCAGTCCACACAAGGTCCTCTACAGAGGTGTCAAACAGTGTGAACAGTACAAGGACGGCTGGGGCGACCTCTGACACTCTGTTCTCTGGTGACTGTGGTGGTCATGGAAGTTTCTCCAGGTGGGAAAACTTATCACAGAAAAGTTCCTTTCGGCTTTGTCTCTCTTCTGTGCATTATTGCAAAAGGAAGAAAGGGCCACGCTATCTATTCACCATAGCAAAAACATGGAGTCAACCTACATGCCCATTGACGGTGGACTGGATAAATAAAATGTGGTCCATAGACACAATGGACTACTATGCAGCCATAAAAAGAACAAAATCACATAGTTTGCAGCAGCGTGAATGCAGCTAGAGACCATCATTTAAGTGAACTGTCACAGAAACAAGAAACTGAGCACCGCCTGTTTTCACTCTTAAACGGGACCTACACAGTGGGCACATGGGCACAAGGTGGAAACAACAGATGCTGGGCACTACGAGAGGGTCAAGGGAGCCAGGGAAGGGAGTAACGGGCACACAAACACCCTCTGGGTACCATATCCTCTACCAGGGGAGAAAGGGATTACTAGGAGTTCAAGCCTCACCTGCACACAATTTCCTTATGAATCAAATCCTCACGTGTACCCCACAACTGTACATTTAAAAAAAAGAAAAAAGAAAAAAAAAGGGCCATGCTGTACAAAGTCGGCAGGTTGATGAGCTGTGGGGGCATTCTGCCGTCAACCTGGCTAGGACTGGAGTAGACAGAGATCTTCCTGGGGTCTTCCGGGGTTTGGTGAAGGAGGCAGAGCTGTTTTCGCCATTGTCCCTGTCAGGCCGCAGAGGCGACCCCATGCCCCGAAGAAATGGGGGCCCACGTGCCAGGGCCTCATCGTCAGAGGGAAGCAGACTCTTCACTAGCATAGCTGAGCTCTGGGGAGTCTGTAGAGCATGGCTGACCCTTCGGGGCCTCTGAGTTTACCTCGGAAATGGAGTGATTTCTGTGGAAGTCCCATAGGCCGGGTTCTCAGAACGGCAGCTGTGTATTCAGAGAGACAGGTCTCCTCAGCAGAGCCACGCCAGTCATCTCCAACTCATCTCCTGACCTGGTCTCATTCCTTCCATTTCCAGAACCGCAGCCATAATTCTGTCTCTCGACATTTGCATCACGCTCACTTCTTGACCAATCTAAGTATGTCACGTTTTTCTCTCCTCTAACGGTTCTGGACAGGATATTCTGTCACCAGAGTTATTTCCCCCCAAACACAGATAAGATTAAACAGTCTGCTGCTCAGAAACCTCCCCTGGTCTTATTTAAAGAATAAAACCCACGTTGCAAGAATAGATTTAAACATGCCATATGTGGACCCCACACTGTATTATGGTTTCAGCACTGACAGGAACTCCCACGGAGCCACGACTGCTCAAACTGGGTCATCCATCTTCACCAGTCCCTGCCTCCGGCTCTGTGCGTGTTACTTGCTGTCTGTGTCTGGGATGGCTTCATCTTCCTCCTCTACCTCCTCAAAATCTCTTCGTCCTTCAAGGCCCAGGTCAAGTGTCAGCAGTCCCTTGCATAGGCCACGGGCAGTGGCTGTTAGTGCGTATTATGGGGTGAGCGTTCAGTGCCCTTCTGTCCTGCTCACCTTGATTCAACCCCTTCACCAAGAGCAGAGGCTTCCACTGTACCATGGAGGAGGAAGTGTGACCTGGGTACATGCCGATCTTGGCTTGGCACAGGCGGGGGACTGCAGCGGGCCTCTCCCACCGCTGATTTCCAACTCGTGTTGCCCGGTTGTCCTGCCCTGTTCCCCGGGGACGCCTGGAGCCAGTTTCCAGATCCTCAGCTACAGGTGACATCAGCCAGAAGAAGGGTTTCTCCTTCAGTTATTACAGAAATCTCACCCGAAATGGAAGCTTCCATTTCCACCTGACCCAGAGCTCCCCTTCCCCCACCCCCTCCCTCAACATAGCACCCCACCCCACGCCTCCGCAGTGGTTCCGGAACACTGTGAAGGGGGGCGGGGAGTGTCATCTTGCTTTGCCCTTCCCCTGTGGTACCTTGTTTCCTCTGGGATTTGAGGATGGGGGTTGGAGGAATGGGGTAGCCATTGTCTTTAGCTGGTGCTCCTTCCAGATCCTCTTGGCTGGTGGGCTTCTGTCACGGTGGGTGCCCACACACTGTCTCTCCCAAGGGACATTTGTTGGGGACCCCCTAACGTGGCTGGCACATTTCCGGCTGGCTGATCTCTCAGTCCCTTGGGCCTCAATGCCTGCCCTGGACATGCAGTCCAGCTGGTCTTCCCCTGGCAGGCAGGTTTCTGGGACAGAGTCCTTCAGAGGAACGGCGAGCTTGGTCCTCTGCCCATTTGACCTTGAGAATCTCCCTGTCCTGAGGCACAAGTGGCCAAACCCCGGGCTTCTTCTTAGGTTGCTCTTTCTCACCTCACCATCTTGGACAATCCCATCCACACACCAGCCTCCAGCGACTCCACACGGGACACATGCCCGTCTCCCGCCATTAATGCCATCTACACTCCTGGGCTGTGGAAGACCCTCTCGGCGTCTTGTTTACGCCCCGATCCAGATGTAGTCAAGGGTGGGCCTATACTGCTCGATCTCCCGGCAGGCCCCAGTGAGAGAGTGGACACCCCTCCTCTGGTTCACCCTCCCTCAGTCCTTCAGAGGGGTTCTCTGGGGGGGTCTTCTTTCCTAAGTGAGGGGCTGGGAAACTGACTCTTTCCTCAGCCATGGGTATTTAAGCAACTCTCTGTAGAAAGAAGAAGTCTTTGTTATCCACTGACTTCTGTTTGGAGGCTTTAGCCATAATTCTAAGAGACCCAAGAGACCAGAGAAAGTCCCTTTAACACTCCGTTATTGCAGAGTGGGGTTAGTGTTAGCTTTCCGCAGGAGAGAGGACGACAGACGACCTAATGTCACACCAGTGGCGCGTCAAGCCCCTCCTGGTGACTAATCCTGATGGGCTCATGCATGAGGCACCAGGAGCTTGCCAAGGTGGGTGGCAGAGGAGGGCAGCCAGGAGGAGGAGGCCACCTGAAGCCACAGCGGGTCACAAGGGCCGACTCACCAACTCCAGCTGCCTTGCCCTGCTCCGTCTAGACCACTGCTGGGATGTCATGAAAGGAGGCCTTCCTGGTCTCCCTTTAACTTGGGGGCCCTCTGGCACCCACCGGCAGCAATGCCATCAAAATGGCTATAATGTTGCCCCTAGCTTATAGTGCTGTTTTCTTTTTAACCAGCTGTCAATCTATAAGTCTCCAATATATGTCTCTTAATACAACAATGTGCTTCACTGAAGGGCTTGTGTAAGCTGGCTGTGGATCAGCTTAGGGTCCAGTCTAATGGCCGGGGGCAGTGGATGGTTACTGTGCCAGCCCAGAAGAATATCCCATCCTCGTGGGTAACACTCCCTATACAAACACATGCAAGCATGCACACACACACACACACACACACACACACACACATCATGTGATTCTGAGAAGCCAATCACAACTTCTCCTGCCCTGGCCAGAGTGAGGGGTAACACTTCTACACACACACACACACACACACACACACACACACACACACACACACTGCATACTTCCAAGAAGCCAATCACAGCTTCTCCAGCCTTGGCCAGAGTGATGGGTAACATTTCTACACACACGCACGCACACACACACACACACACAACACACAACACATATACAACACATGCCACACACACACACATACCACACACACACACACACACACACACACACACACACTACATAGTTCCAAGAAGCCAATCACAGCTTCTCCAGCCTTGGCCAGAGTGATGGGTAACATTTCTACACACACGCACACACACACACACACACACAACACACAACACATATACAACACATAACACACACACACACACACACACCACACACACACACACACACACACACACACACACGTATCATGTGATTCCGAGAAGCCAATCATAACTCCACCCGCCCTGGCCAGAGTGATGGAGGCAGAGTGGCCATGACCCGGGCCAGCCGAGGGACATCTCTCCTTCACATATTCCTAGCTGAAGCCGGCCTGACTGCAGAGCTGTAAGACTGCAAGCGAGCACCCCCCTGTGCCCACAATTTCCTCCTGCCTGATGAGAAGCCTTGCCCTGGGAGGGTGAAGCCACCCAGATGACAGGACCACAGGCGAGAGACAGAAGTGAGTGCAGGTGGTGTTCAAGACCCAGATCTAGCCATTCTAGGAGCGAGCCCTGCCCTTTTGCAGTGGCTGTATGCACCCACCAAGTCCCCTTCCTCCTCTGGCCGTCTGACCCCAGGAACGGTGACATGCCACCTGAGGCAGCCAATCTCCCAGGGATGCCTGCCTCCCGGGGCTGGCCTGGGGTCAGTTCTGCCCTGTGAATGGAGACTCTCTGGAGAGGACTTTGTGGGCCTGCATGGCACACGTCTTTTCAACTGAGAAGGAGAATGCTGCTAATTTAGGTTTTATCACAGATGCAGACCATTAAGTCAGGGTTTGTTCCTGGTAGAGATAATAAAAAGCGATAAACTAGGAAGACCTTTAGCGTCTCCAAAAGCATCAGAATGGTCCAGTTTGAAACATTTTAGTGTGCTAATTTGCTGAACTTGAACTGGTGCAACTACACACATTCTGTTTCTGTTTCAAATCCAAGTTCAGCCTTGTTGAAGACCGAGAGGTGAGCAATCAACTTCCCGTGACCCCCACACGAGGTTCTCTGAAACAGGCAGACTTTGTTATTATCGATTTTGTATTACAGATAAATAGTTACTTCCCTGAGAGTCACCATGCTGTAGTGGAGTCTGACACGCCAAGGAGTGAACCTCGGTTCTACAACCTCATTGTTTTGCCGAGGACCCCAAGGTCCAGAGAAGTGACGTGATTTCCCCAAGATCACAGATCTCGTGCTTGGCCGAGCTGGGGTCCAGCCTGGCTCCCCTCGCCTCGGGGGAGAGCAGCAGTTCCCAGCCTTGTCTTAGTTCATGCTGCTCTAACAGACTTCCTTCCTCACAGCTATGGAGGCTGGACGTCCGAGGCCCGGGTGCCAGCGTGGTAGAGTCCTGGGGAGAGCCTCACTTTGGACTTCTCATGTGGTGGAGAGAGGGTGGCTCTGGGCTCTCCACCCCCCAACATGGGCCATAACCCCATTCACGAGCGCTCCACCCTTGTGACTACACAACCTCCCAAAGGCCCACCACCTGACACCATCATGCCGGGGACTGAGACACCAGCGTGTGCTTGGTCCATGCAAGGCTCTTCCGAGTCCACCAGGGCCAGCGTCCAGGCCTGTTTCTTGCCAGCTGCCCACCCGGTGCTTTCCGGGTGCTTTTGTTGTTTCCCTTTTCTGGAAGTCACCGTTCTCCTTTCTCTCCCTGCCTCCACCACCTTTCTTCATTTGTGCTGATCTTTCAAGGTGTGGCCCAAGTCTCACCTGCACGAGGTGCTGTCTGACCCCATCCCCTTCCAGACTCATGGGGCAGACCAGTTCACAGCAGTTTGCACAAGCACCTTCCGTACACGTGGATGACTCCCTGTATGTTGCAGGTGTCTGTCTAAGCCCCTGTCTGATCGCCAGACAGAGAGCAGGGACAGGGCTTTTCTTGTCCAGCACTGCACGTGGGTGCTGGGTCACACAGCGTGAACTGCAGCCTCCAAGGCTGCACTATGGGCTCCCATTATTTGCATGGCAAGTCAATGAACCTGGGTCTTTTGAATTCTGAAACTTCTTTTCTGTTTGTATCTACCCAGCCCTTTACCCATGTACTTCTCTAAACCACCCTCTGGAATCTCTAAGGTCTACCTTTGTCTGGTCCTTGAATCCCGCATGATACAGCAACATTTCACTCCCTTCAAGGGAGCTCTCTCAGAGGAGGGACCAGACAGATTGTGTCAATACCTCCATGCACGTACAGAAAATGTGGCTGCTTGATGATTTCACAGTCAAGGGTTTACTTTGTCTGTCTTCAGCTCAGAGCACTCTGGGAACTTGGCCTGGATGCCAGCCATCGTGATTTCTTGTGTGTCTTACCTTTAATTTAAGAGCCCAAACTCCCCCCTCCCCCTCTTTGCAAGAACAAGGATTTTGACCTTTTGTCAACGCTTGCTACTAAAGTGATTTCCCTTTGCTTCCAGCAGGTGGCAGTAGAAGACAAGCAAAAGCTTGAGCCACTCGCTGGTCCAATTGTTTGAGGCTCACTTCCCCGTCCCGAGCAGTGAGTCCCATTTCTGGGTTACATTCCTACAACGATTTCAAATTAAAATATAGGATCTTTCTAAAGATTTGATCTATTGCTAATCCTTTCGCTACCTATCGTCCTCATAGGTTTTTTTTTTTTTCCAAGTTGGAAAGTTTGGCCTGGGTTTAAGGATTCCCTAGCACGTCGAAAGTATAAAAAGATTTTTCTTTTGGAAAAGCTCTCTTGAGCTATTTTGCCTCATGTATTAGTCTTAATGGATTTTTTTGTTGCTATTTTTAATTCACTATGTTAGTCAAGATAAAATTATTCAGGTTATGATGGGACCTCAGATGAGAACATGTTTTTTTTCTGTAGGATGTGTTGAGTGTATGTTTTAGACATACTTATATTTATGAGGGCATGGTCTTTAGAAGGGTTGTTTTCAACCCTCCAGAATTATAGGGGTTTTTTAAAGACTCTGTGCTCTTTGCAAAATTAGATTTCTTTCACTTTCTCATATTTTTAAAATCATTTGTAACTTCTAGAACATTTCTCAAATAAAGCTGGAAGGAAGTGTCAGCTGGACCAAGATGAACCTCATGTCTGAGGGGTCAAGAAGTAGTTCGCGGAATGTGCCGAGTTAAAATTTTAGCTAGTAAGAAGCAGGGATTAAAAGCGCAGGGGCAAGCCAGAAGACTTTTACTTAAAGGATAACTCTGTGACATTTTAGTTTCTGAAAAGACAATGAGTTGTACAATGCTCAATCGTGATTAATAAATAGCTTGACTTATGCATTCTGATTCACTTGTGCGTAAGATGACTTGTGCATAAGATGACTTTGAAGCTCTTTGGGGTGTTTTCTTCCTCTAGAGGCAGAAGGAGTCTTCTTGCCAGGAACGTCAGCCCTTGTATCCTACTCACTGTCTGGTGAATGTGTTAGCTTTCTCTTACATTGTGCTGGTCAAACATGTGTAACAGAGTCCAGAGCCCGAGAGGTACATTCTTTTTGTGCAAACTCCATTTCCTCCCTTGGGTCACCCCTGCCCCTGGGGTCCCTCCACCTTCACAGCTTCAGATATGTTTCCTTTTCTCTGGCTTGTGACATCATTACTCTCCCGTGATCTATGCTTCTACCTCCTCCTTCACCAATATCTCCCTTTGTATTTTCCAGAAGGCCTTGAGCACGTTGCTTGACCAAGTCAAGGCAGCCTGGAGGATGCTGGCCTCATGAGGCCCTGGCCTCCTGTCCTGGTTACCTGAGCCCACAAACAGGATCTGAGTGGCGTCTCTGGCTTGCGTTCTGATTCCTACTGATGAAAGACAAGTGAGGATGC
>CAUYQG010003883.1:0-13023 GCA_963574415.1 Tarsius wallacei
GGTTCAAGACCCGCCTGGGCAACTTGGTGAGACCTCATCTCTACAATAAATCAAAAAATTAGCCGGGCGTGGTAGCGCGTGCCTGTAATTCCAGCTACTAGGAAGGCTGACGCGGAAGGATCGCTGGAGCCCAGCAGGTCGAGGCTGCGGTGGCCAGGAGCGGCCACTGCACTCCAGTCTGAGCGACAGAATGAGACTCCAACTCAAAAAAAAAAAGGTTGGTTTCATTGTCTGAAACCAGCCTTGAGTGGGACAAAGGCCAGTGTCTCCTAACACAATATTCCAGCAACTTGTTTTGTTGCAGTCCACACAGAGGCCCCATATTGCCAAGATGACAAAGCTAGAAAAGATGACAAAACAATCCTAAAGTTAGAATAGCTTGGCCAAAAACTGAGTCCTAATTCTTTGACCGTATTTTATGTGTGGTCCCTCTTTTGCCTTGTGTAATCCTGCTCCACAAGCCACTCCCACTGGCCCATCAGTAGACACATTTGGACTAGCCGGTTCTTTCACAACACACAGTGGAAAAGCGCACACCTCACTCCCCAGTGCTGCCCAGGAAGGAGATACATCCGCACATTATGCAAAGAGGTAGAAACCATTGAGCTTAATAGAGGATGCCCTTTTGAACCCAAGTATTTTCCTGCCTCTAATCCCACCATAAGAAAGCCCTTTGGTTGAGTCTTGAAAGATTGTTTTTTTCCAAAATCAGCCAGTTAAAAATAAGTACCCAGTGAATACTTAAATCTTAATCTGTATAATAAGAGAGGGTTCCCTCACATCTAATCTCACCCAAGCATAAAGCTTGGGCTTTCCTTTCCATAATGTCTCTGCCTCTCTAAGCATAATGACCTCCCTCATATATTTGGGGGTTCCTATATATGTCCCAGGCCACAAGAAAAAAAAATAAATCCCCTACCTCCACCCAGATGGCCTCAGTGAAGCTTCATCACCGGTACCTTCCTTCTGGACAATCCATGAGCCACCTGCAGACAGCTCTCCATGAAAAGTCCACATCTTACAAGGGCAAGGAGACTCATGACTTCACTAGCAAAACTGCTCTGCCTACCTGAACATAGACAGTTCTTTTCCACTGGCAACAAATGATCTGCCTGTGACATCTGGGCTTTCCTGGGGACTCCCCAGTACTCTGCTTGGCTGTTTCTATTACCTATTCCACACCATCTCTTCACCTACCTTGCACCACTTCTCCACTAACTCACTTCCTCCTGCCTCTCCTCCACTAAGGTCACCCATCCCTTCCTCCTCCTCTCTTTTATACAGGGACCTGCAGACAGTGGGGTGAGGCAATGAGAAGCCCGGCTCTCTGGTTCTTCTCCATCCACTTTCCAGTTTTCTGGTTATGGTCCTGCTTCTCTTAGGACCCACTTTGGAAGTCAGAAAGGCAAACCTGACATTTCTTGGGGTTCCTAAAAGCAGTGTGGATGACTCTGACCAACAAAGGAATAAGCACATAAGGCAAGTGGGAAAAAAAAGAAACACAAACATCTGTATTTCAAATTATATCTTGTTTCATCGAATATTGACATTTGACACTTGAAGAAAATCAAGGGCCATGTATCCCCTACTTCCTAGGGTTGTTAAAGTATGAAGATAATATATGTGACGTGTAACACGGTGCCTGGTACATAGTAAGTGCTAGGTCAAAGTCAGCTGTTGTTATTCTTATCAGGAAGGAGAAAAGTGATTTGGAAGTAACTTCGGAGAGAGTAAAAAAATAAAATAAAAACAATGATAAATTTCCCCACTGCTCAAGCTTAATGGGAAACATCAAGACCAGGCTGGCCATCTTGATGGCTCTTCCCTCTCCGACTCCCCTGTGACTCAGCTTTTGTCCTACAGCAACTGGGAAGCATGACCCTATCACCTGCCACAAATTATTATATTCCAAGAAAGCCCACTCTATCTACACTCAGACTCTGAGTTAATTTTTGGCCTATTCTTTGAAAATCTCCAGCAGAGATTTTGCTGTGCCTGTAATTATATCCAGACACTCTTAAAAAAATTCAACATCAGTCTTATATTGTGGCAGATAATAGTCCTTCAGCACCACTGGTGGCAGCATTATGCCTCCAATGACAGGATGCTGGGTGAAATGGGCTCCTCCAAGCCACAACAGAGACCCTTTGACAACAGGTAAATACTCCAAAACTATTCATTAGAACTTGAATGTAACACACTATCACCACAGGGAAAGCCAGTTTAAAATCATAAATGTCAAGATATAATTAGCTTAAAGGTCAGGTTTAATTATAGTTGTTCAAAATGAAATACACTAATTACTGAAACCATGTAGGAAAATTATTTTAATAGCTTGAAATGTTTTGTTGGTAGCTTTGTTTCTACAGAATGATGGTTCTTGTTGCTTGATGAAAAAAAAAATGGTGATGAGCATTTGCTCCCCTGCATGGATAGAAGCAGAGAACAAAACAGTACGTGTATGAAAAAGCCCACAACCCCAAACAGCTCCACAGAGCAGTTGCTCTATGTTATTGTATTATTAATCATTTTCTTATAATCGGTGCTTTAGATATAATTTTAATGAAGCTTCAAGGAAAGCTCAATGCATTACACTGTAACAACAGAGGAAGCACATTTATCACTTGGTTTGTAAATTTAATGGTGAAACAAATCAATAAATAAACAACTGCTGAGAAAATAACTCAATAACTGGAAAAAGTTGTTTTACCTGTAGGATTTCTGAGATTTCTACTGGGAATATTTATTGGCTCAACTAAGTATTTTTGTGTGTATGTTTCTTATCATCTCTTTCCTTTGGGCTTCCAAGGCATAAAAAGTTTGAACAATCTTTCACTTAATTTATTTTTTGTCTACTGTTTTGTTTCTTTAAAAAAAAGTTTGGCTCTGTTTTAAAAAGAAATTTTTAAAAAAATAAAATAAAAAACCAAGAAATCTAAGCAGCCACAAGTTATCAGAAGCTCCTCATAATTGGTAAGAAAAGTCCTACGGAAGATTTAGTCTGAATACTGATGTATCTCCATAGGGAAAAAGGAAGTTTTATTCAGTGTAGTTCTCATATGGAGATTAGCACTCTTGAAGAGAACTAAAACATCAATTTCTGGAGGAAAAAATGTGTTAAAAGAGGCAGGAACCTACAGAATGTGTTTTGTCAAAATTGAGAACAAAGGGCTAAGGAAACAGTGTTTTACTATCTGAAAGACACATTGAGGGAGACAGTTTTAGTTAAGAGAGGAGAAACTGCATGACACCAAAGCATTTAAATAGCTAAAAAAAAAACCTCACTTGTGACAAAGCCAGAGCAGAGCTATTTGCCAGTAAGCCACAGACAATGCAAGGAGAGTCTGCACTCTGCTCTAGCTCAATAATGGAAAAAGAAAAAGGCATTTAATTAAGAGTTGCCTGCCTTCCAGGTACTTATGACATTGAAATCAGTGTGGACATAAGGCACTGGAGCTGACATCAACATAGTTCACCCAAGAAGTCATTTACTTAAGATTTACAACCCACTGTAAGAGAAAAGTGAAAATTTATGAAAGGTTTCCATCTGGCAAGCTGTATCATTAGTATTCATACTGATAGCAGCAATGATTTAAATTTCATAATCTAAGTGAAGATATGCATCAAAAATTCTTCTAAAATATGTCTAATAGCTCTAACTGACTTTTTTATTAGAGTCTGCCTATGGAAAAAAATGTCAGATATCAATGAAGAAGTCATCAAATGTTAATTTCAGTCTATTCAACTAATAGAAACTCATAATAAAGTAGCATTATTGCAGCTGAAGCCCCCACCCAAGCTCTCTGAAAAAGATGCAATAAACTACTTTTCATTGCTTTAAAAATAAAAACCAATTGCCTTGTTTAATCTGGTTATAGCGAGCATTTTGAGTCATAACAATGATTATTTATTAAATACCAATAGCTATTTGAGGAGATGGGGAAAGAGAAAATGCAGCCTTTGGCATGTGTTGTTCAGGACTGATGAATAAATCCTGTTAACAGAGAAGAGAAAATAAGTATAAATCTCTTACTGCAGGAGAACCACTATGCCATCCATTTTTCTGAATTAAAGCTCACTGTCACTGCAAAATGCCCTCATGTTGTCACAATAGGACTCTGTAAGAAGATAAACCCTTGATATGATGCTCCCTTAAAAATGCTTAAAACAAAAAGAACATACCAGAAAACAAACCCAAGACTTAAGAGTATCTTCAGATGATATGGGGTATCAGTTAGAAATATGTTTAACTTTAAAGGAGGTTAGTATAATTCCAGGGATTTCATGAACAATGCCACAGAGATAAAGAGAAGAGGAAAAGTTACAGATTCAGGAGACAGGCTGGAATTAAATTTGGTTCCACCACATTTTAGTTCCATGACCTTAAGCAAGCTATTTGTCCTCTCTGGTATCCTATTTCCTCATCTAGAAAATAATACCTAGCTCATAGGGTTTTTGGACTAGAAGTGAGATGTTATATATGAAGTTCCCAGCACAATGGTTCACAAAGAGTTTTTAGATATGCAAAGTTTGTCTGAGTTTTCCATCAAACTGAAAATATGGTGTGTTCTGTGAAGCTCCTAGACCTTTCCACCCCTGAATTTGGCTATAGGAGTTGAAGGAACAGGTGAGACAGACACTGTCTGTTATTTATCCAACAGCCATTTCTCCCCCTCTTTTTTGCTAAAGAACAACCAATTGTGTCCAAGTGTGTCACCCAAATGTGCAGAAAAATAAGCTCCTTTGTAACTCTAGGGAATAACCATGATTGGGTTTTACATTAAGTATGTGTGGTCAAAATAAGTACTGTTTGCCAAATATTTCTAGCTCTCTGCCTCATGTGCACAAAGTAACCCTGTATTTCCTGGATTTGTGTGTTTGAATAAGATCACGTTAATAGTTGTAACTATTGGATCATGAATATAAGTGTCACTGGGATTGAATGGCCTATGTGAGACCCTTTCTTTTCCTTCTGGCACAAAAACCAGCCGTGTTTAAAATGGTGTCTGCTTGCTCATCCTGAGTCTCTGAATGATGGTGTAGGGAAAGACCTGAGCTGATTCACAATAGACATGGCACATAAGCAATAAATAAACTTGGTTGTTGCAAGCCATTGAGAGTTGGGGATTGTTTGTTCTCACAGCAATCCTGACTGATGCAATCAGTACCTTCTACTGGGACTTGATGGAATGAATGATAAATAAACAGAAAAATGTCCTTATTCTTCCAGTTTGTGTGCAACTGTGTGAGTATTCATTTCTACCAGAGGCAGGAAAGTGAAGTATTAAGGTAGAATTTATAGAGGAAGTAATACTTGAACTGAATCATGACCTTAAAATATTTGAGGGATTTGGAAGGAGGAGCTTTAAAAAGACATTTCAGACAGAGAGAGCAGATTGAATAAGTGGATGGTGGTAAGAGATGCAACCCTCAAAGATTTGTCTAGAGAGATAAGCAAGATGAGATTAGAGAAATCATCATAGAACTTTTACGGAATTTGGGCTTTATTCTGTGAGCCAGAGGCTTTTCTACTGCAAAATCCATGAAAGTTCACGGTGAAATGCTGAAAACATGACCCTGGACAATCCCAGATTTTGAGTGAAATAAATAACAATGACATCATTACAATTATTGATGGCAATTGCCACATGGTATATCCCCTGACCTAGAAAAGATTGGATGCTGATTACACACAACCCCATCTCTTTTTATTTCATTCAAGAAAAAATAGTAGAAATCAAAGTTGTGAGATTTACACTTAAGATGTAAATGACTACCAATCTTTAATACTTAGATAACAGCGGATATTTGGCACTCACCTTACAAATTGTCTTAATGCACTAAATAATAGTTCCTAACAAATAATTTCTACTATAGGCAATAAGAGTCATCAAAGGGTTCTAAATAGAGGAGTGACATGACTAGAGGTGCCCATTTAAAAAAAATTTACCTAGAAAGAGTGCGGTGAATGGAATGGATAGTGTGAGATGATGGTTAGGACACCATTTAGGAGATTGTCATAGTCATAATCTCTCACAGTTTATAAAGACAAGAAGAAACATGTGCCCATCAACCTCATTCCAAGAGAAACTTTCCGGGAAAAGATTTATCTTTTTTGGTATCTGTAGTTATTTGAAAAATAGACAATTTTTTCAATTAAATAATGTGTCTTTCTTGGTGTCTGCAGTCATTTGAGAAGATACTCATATATAGTAACTTCTTTTCTTCCTGTAATCTCTCAGTGGCAGTACTTATCAACCTGTTTCTCCCATTTGTCTCTCTTTGTTCTTTCTTTTTTCTCTCATCATTGCTTCGTCTTACCCTTGAAAAAACTCATAAGCATGTTTTAAGACCCTGGACAATTTGTGGAATAGGGTATTCTCTTTTCTCTAGAAAATCATGATGATCATAGTTCAGTCAAGATAATGAGGGTCTGAACTGAGATGAAACTCAGAAGTGAAATTAAGAAGAGGAGATAAAACAAGGAGTCCGTGAACTACTTAATTTTGTATACCTTGTTATTGATAGGGGAACACACTTTTCTGGTTGGATAACCAGGTCCCTAAAATGTTGTAGACACTCAACAAATATTTGCTGAATAAATTTTAGAAACAAAATACACAGCACCAAGTATATGTTGGGATGAATCAAAATGGATCAACAACAACTCATGCTCTTAAAGAGTTTCTGGTATTGCAGTTAACCCAAATTTAAGGCTTGAATGGAGATACTTGGCACAAATGCCACTGCCTCCCCCTTTGTTTTCTGCCCTCATAGCAATAACTTTTAATTGGTCACTACAAATTTTCACTACTAAACCTATACACATCATCAGAAGGCTTCAAAAGACAATACTCCAGAAAATTATTGCCAACTGATCAGAGTTGAAAAGGAAAATGGAACCTAATCACCTATCTTCCTGGCTTACCAATATGTTGAATGAGTTTGAAAGCAATCAAGCAGAAAAACAAAAGGAAATATATTCTATGTTTTATCTCTACTCATCTTTTAATTGTCTCTTGGGACTCTGTCCTAACAAAGGAAAACGAGAACATGAGAGGTCAGGAGATAGCAACTGACAGGTCTCCAGTTTCAAGGGAGGAAACAGTAAAGGCTAGGCCTACGTGGGTTGAAAAACGATGGGAAGGAATAAAGGATGGAACCAGTGGGTTGACCTATTCAAAGTGCTTATTTTGAGAGAAAAGGAATTTGTTCTACTTGTTTTGTTAGCATAGGATCTTCAAGAATGCCTCCTACACAGACTTTTTAAGGATAAGTCATCTAAGGCAAATAAGAGCTATAAAAACCACATCAGATTAAAACGTAAGAACTACAACATCTAACCTTGTTATCACAATGAAGTCATAGAGTAGCAGGAATAATATAAGCCACCATTCAATCTCCTTATTCGTAAACAGTGATTCAGAATAACTTCTGATAATGATAGTGGCCACTTATTGAATACCTATTGTGTACTAAGCAGTGTGCTAAATATTTTGCATATATTATCAAAGCCAGGATTATCTCTCTCTTAGAACCAGGAACGTTGAAAAGTCATTCTCCTTTTGCTTTAGCTGTATTAGCCTTCCACATGACACATGACAGAAACCAAGCCCCAGTAAGATTAAGGAATTCATATTCGCATTATGTAGGAAACCAAGATAGAATTGAACCCAAGTCTGTCTGGTTCCAAAGCTAACCATAGTAACCACTATATGTTATATAGAAATTGCCAAACATTTCAAATTACAACCAGGCAGTTGGGCTAAGACAGAGGCTTTGGAAAACAGTATGAATCTCATGTGCATGGTACACTTTTGCTTAGGACTATAATACTGACGAGCTTTGAAGATGAAGTCCATTCAGCAAACTCACCTGTTTAATGGCTACCAGTACCCTGCTATGTGCTAGCTGACATCGGTATAAACAGCACTTTATGAGGCCTTTACTGACCTGTTAATATCTCAGTACTAATGGAATAGTAGTTATGCACCATTGAACTGTGGAAACCTGTATCACTAGGGCTAACCCAGAAACATACAGTTAACCTGGGCTGCCTGCCATCAGATAAATGAAGAGCTTTGGCTAGTTAATCTTCTTAGGGCAACAACCCAGGTACAGTAGTGTCTTGGTGAACCAACTTGATCTCTCTTTCATATTTCACACACCCCTGCTTAGCAGTCAAAATTACTAGATGATTTTGCATTGCATCAGGCAAGAAAGAAGACATTCTGGAAATGTGCTCTCTCAACATTTGGTCCTTGAAACCTAGGGGCAGAAAAAAATCTGGCAAAATTATTTGGAAGGATGAAAGATGTAAATGCTGTTATATGTCCCTCTCCAATGGTAAATAACCAAGCTTTTATTAGGTAAATGCAATTAGAGACAAATTTCAATGCAGCTTGGATACAGCTGTTTCTGTCCTCCTGGCTCCAGACCGTTGCTGGATCATTCTGCGGCCATTGACAATTTAGCCAATCAGTTCCACCCCAGTGCACCCAGCTGATCTCCTTCTTCACTGAGATGATGGACCTGCCTAGGAGGACTGCTCGGAATTCCAAGATGAGGTACCCAAATCTCAAAGGCACCTTGAAATATGCACCTCCAGCAACACAGCTATCAAGCTTGTCTTATATTAATGTTTGTTCTGGGTTGTGTTTTAGGAGGCCCTTGGGAAAAAATTCCTATAATCAGCCTGATGCATTCCTGTTACTGCCAGGTAATGGGTTTTACTTCTCCTGGATATCAGAAAGAATTAAAAGACAGTATGCAATGTCTATTTTTCTGAAGGTGTGCACAGGTCTCTTTATACCATTAAAAAGAGACTTTTTGGCCAAAGAATGGCAATGACAAATACTGAACGCTCTCACATATATGTGGAATTTTTTAAAGGTCAAACTTATAGAAGCAGAGAGTAGAGCGGTGATTAGCATAGAGAAAGGGGATGGGGATGGGAAGATGCAAAAAAAAGGGAGAGACAGACTGACTATCTGCAACAAAAAGAGGTACATATAGATGTTCAAAGTCCCTTAGTTTTTAATCCATGCTTGCATGTTTTTCATAGATATGTAAAATTAAGGAAAATCTTCATTCTCAATGTCCTGAATACGGCAATATAAAATAGTGATTGCACGTTACGATAGACCCAAAGTTTCTGTGATTTGAGTGAAGCAGAAAATGGGGTGAGAACATCCCTAATCTTAAGTCAGTTACCAGTTGCCTCAACAAGGACTTGATTGCAAGCTTCAGAGTAACCCACTCAGCACCTGCCTCGATAACAAGAAAGCTATATAAAACTCCTGACCCAATCTCTTCAAATCGGAAAAAAATTCCAGTCTCTACACATGGGTAGAAACAATATAGATAGTACTAGTATTTGTCAGAAAAAATAAAAAAGCCTTAGACCAGTCTTTGTCTCTTCTGAAATTTCACTGTCCTTATCATCAACAAGAATCAATTGTTATCTGAACAAGAGAGGGGAGAGAGCATCAATTTGGACAGACCCTAAAATAATTCATCCCTACCCTAAATTGTGAATAACTCTCAAGGACAGGACCTGTTACTCTGGTCATAGCTGCTGTCTTACAATGTTAAAGACAGAACTGTTACTTAAAGTTACTCCATAAATATTTACTGGATTGAATTAGAATAGATATCAATGCATGAAATGTCCATTTGGGACTAAAGCAGATAACATGATTTTATTAAAGCTTTAAATGCAGTCCTTCCTTTGTTTTCAAGCCTAAAGCAAATAGAACAATCTCTTGATTCTGTTTGTGTTAGAGTCTTAAACATAGGGAGACAGTCCAGAGAACTGCCACTGACCATCTATCTCAAAAGGTTACATGAGCAACCTTCAAGCTGGTGATACCTGCCAAGACCTCTCTTTCCTTTGGTTAAAACAGACATTTTACTTAAATAAAATCCAAATTCCTTATTATATTAGTTACTGATGCTAGGGAACAAATGACCTCAAAATTAGCAGCCTACAACAATTTGTTATCTCACACAGTTTATAAGGGTCATGGGTCTGTAAGTGGTTTAGCTGAGTAGTTCCAGGTCCTTCATGGGGTTGTAGTCAAGTTGTTGGCTGGAATTTCAATAACCTGAAGACTTGGGTGTTAATTTTCCTATCCTTCATTCTGCAGGTTTATGGCAAAGCTGGCTCCATACCCACCTCCAGCCACAACTCCCGAATCCCTGCCTGGATCCAGTACTCAAGTATCAGTTTGATTTTTAACAATATAAGAAATCCAGACAACCAATAACTCCTTGTTTTAATATAAGAAATCCAGACAACCAATAATTCCTTGTTTTTTAAATGGCCTCTTGTTCTCTGGCGATCTTGTTATCATTTGAACTTCCACATACACAATTTTCAAATGCTACCATTATCTGAGCTTAAGGTGAAATTCAGGTTATAGGTATGGATTCAGATGGATTTAGTTAGAGCATAATGGCTGATCTTAAGTAGGTACAGCATTTGCAAAAACATTTTATTGAATATTTTACTCCCCTAACCTTAATTCTGCATTGCAAAGTGAAATCTCCTGGTAAATATGGATTCTAGCCAAGACTCTGAATTTATCCTCAGTTTCCTTATCTGTACAGTAATAACATAGACTTAAATACTTTCAAAAGCCTTCCTAAATTCTATGATAAATGTAATACGCAATATCAGGGCACATGTGGCTTTTCAAAGTTGCTTATCTCTGAATTTTTAGGTACTTCTGAAACCAGATGCCAGTTCCCTCAGCAACATGCATAAGCTCCAAAGCCCTCATTCCTTTCTGCCTGTTCTGCCTTGATCCAGATGGTCTCTTTAATATGTCTGGATCCTTCATGCTCCTTCTTTCCTCAAAGATATTTTAGAACCAGCTTTCACAAGGGTAAACGTTTCTCTTTCCTGAGACTCACTCTAACCTCCAGGGGCCTTGTACAAATCACTTTTTTCAAGGTTGCCCCATTCATTAGTGTGCCTCAGCTTTCTAATCAACAGAGAGAAGAATTCTGTCACATTTAGAGGATGCTGAAGGGCTTCTCTCTTAACTTCCCAGATGTTTCCAGGACCAGAATAAAAAGAAGGGAAAAAAAATAAGGAATCTAAATTGTTTTAACCTGAAGGCCAAAATATAGATACTTTGACCTCTTTTAACCTGTACTGGAAGACATTTCTAAACACACTCATAAGAATGGCATAAAATGTTTTCAATTCTTTTTTGCCTTCATGACCAATAAACCAGAGAACTCTTGTGTAAGTTTGGGGCTCTAAGAATTAGAGTTCAAGTCACACTCAAAGTTTTTCAAACACTTATTAAATTTAAAAAGTGAATAAAAAAATTAATCTGTACATATTGCATTCTGTGTTTTCATACATGTAACCTTAATTTCACCCTTTATCCTTTGTTATATGTTGGGTATGCAATGAATCAAAAGAAGAGACTACATGAAAAGGACCCCAAAAAACCTAGAACTTAGTTATTTTTAAAATGTGTGTTTATTCCCACATGTTTAAGCATCAGTCACCTTCAAAGTGCTCTTCATTTGAATGGAATACACCTATCAAGATGCTTTTTTCACTGCTCTAATCAGTTTTTGAACTCGTCAATTTTTATGCTTTTTAGTGTTTCTGCTAGCAATGTTTCACCCCTTTCATATTGGCAAAATATTTCCCTTTAAGGATGCTTTTCATCAGGGAAACAAAAAAATGGTGCTCAGGGTGAAATCAGGTGAATTTAGACAGGGTGAGGCATGGGGGTCATGTTGTTTTGGGTCAAAAACTACTGAACATCAGCATGATGTGGGCAGGTTGTTTGTGTGAATAACCCGTTATGAAATGGGCAAACACATTGAAAGCATTGAAAGAATATCCAAAACAAACAAACAAAAAGTTCACTAAAGCTGAACGCAGGCTCTCTCAACAATGCTAGCCGGTACACTAATACCAATGGGTTTCTAGAACAAATGCCTAGCCAGGAAAGCCTGTACTACAAGGGACCCACTTTCCAAAAAAATAATTCTGTTTTTGGGGAGTCTCTCCTTGTATTGTCTTTATTAGAATGTATATAAAGTAACCAAAATATCTTTTTTGATAATTTTTAACGTAATAATGGTAGTCTTAACAAATTTCCAGGAGAATTTTTCAGCTAGTAACTATCATGACACACTCAAACACAGCTGCTTTTATGACTAAAGAATGACTGACAAGCAAAAATACAGTATTTTTAATCATATTTTAGATCTCAGAAAACTTTTCAAGTTTGTGAGAGCAATAGAGGTTGAGTTTTCTCAGTCTGAACCCAGTTTCTCCACATTCTCTTAAAACAACTTGTGTCAGAAAATATTTCTTTCTAATCTTCTTTTTATATTAAATCCCCACTGATATTTTTCTATAGAAAAACCAGAAGATATCATTCAGAGTTTGTGGTTAAAGAAGCCCACTTGGGCGTTCCTATCAGAGGTTTTAAACTAAGAGGATTTCTTCAAAGCCTATCATGAGAGAGTCTTTCAGTTATACAATATGCCAAGAGAAAGAAAATGTCCCAAAGTTATCTTCTCTTGAGTACCAATCCCATCTGCTTCCCACTGCACACATTTTAGCTATAATGCCATCTATTTAAATTTACAATTTATTATTCAACTTTTCCTTTGAGATTGTTAATTTTTTGTTAATATGCCTGCAAAACAGGCTAAAGTCATGCAAGCAAATGAACAACTCAAGGCAGGAAATACATTTCACAAACCTGCCTTATTATCATAGCTCATGAAATTATGTTTAATAAAATGATGGCATAAAGGACTGGCTATAAAGGAGCAAGTAACTTTGGAAAAAGTAAAAATAATTACTTTTTTTCTTTTTTGAGTTGGAGTCTCACTCTGTCGCCCAGACTGGATGCAGTGGCCACTCCCGGCCACCACAGCCTCGACCTGCTGGGCTCCGGCGATCCTTCCACCTCAGCCTTCCAAGTAGCTGGAACTACAGGCGTGCGCTACCACACCCAGCTAATTTTTTGATTTATTGTA
>CAUYQG010003885.1:0-13219 GCA_963574415.1 Tarsius wallacei
GAAACTGTCAAGGGAAGAGCGGGTGGGATTGGCAGTTGAGGGAAACTGCTAGGGGAGGGAGGGGCATACCTCATCAACAAGGGTACCTGCATGATCAATGTTTATATACCTAACCCTGAATTGTACCCCACATCTTTATAATAAATAATAATAAAAAAATTAACAAAGTAAAGATGCATTAATTCATACCTGTCTAAAAAAAATGATTTCTAGAACAAGGTCATTTAGATTTTCTCTTGTGTTGTCTGCTCAGAGTTTTATAACTTTGCATTTCATGTTTAGGTCCATGAATTATTTTGAGTTAACTTTTGCAAATAGTGTAAAGTCTATATCTAGATTCATTTCTTTTTTTGCATCTGAATATCCAGATTCTTCAGAACCATTTATTGAAAAGACTATCTTCTGTCATTGATTTATCTTTGATTCTTAGTCATAGATCAGTTGACTATATTTGTAGGGACTATATTTATAATATTGTGTAGAGTATGTTTCAAACTTTCTATTATGTTCCATTAATCTGTTTATTCTTTTACCAATAACACACTCTCTTGATTACTGTAGCTATGATGAATCTTGAAGTTGGGTGAGAGAGACTGAATCTTCTGACTTTGTTCATTTTCTTCAGTGTTGTCTATTTGAGGTTTTGGCTTCTCCATCTAATTTGCAAATCAGATTGTCATTATTTAAAGCACAATTACCATTTAGTTGAGATTGCATTTTAGCTATAGATCAAATTTAGAAGACTAAAAATAATATTGTGTCTCTGTACTCTTCAAAGGAAATATGTCTCCATTTATTTCACTCTCCTCTACTTTTGTTCATTATAGTGTTGTAGTTTTCTTCAAATGATCTTCTATGTATTTTCTTCAACTTATAGCTAAATACTTAATAATTTTCACACCGATGTAAATGACCTTATATTTTAATTTTATATTCCAGTTGCTCATTGCTAGTATATGTAATTGACTTTAACTGCCCCCCATATATATATGCTTTTTATTCTGAGACCTTACTCTAATTTCTTGTTAGTTCCATTTTTTGTTGTTGTTGTTGTTCTTGTTTTGTTTTTTATTGCAATTTTTGATTTCTTGTGGATTCTTTAAGGTTTACCACATAGGCAATTATGTCATCTGCAAACAACAGTTTTATTTCTGTCTCCTCAATTAATATATTTGTTTTTTTCTTTTCTTGGCATCACATTAGTTAGGATTTCTAGTATAACAAATAGGAGTGATGAAAGGGAACATCTTCCTTTGTTCTTGTTCATCAGAAAGGTTCAGTTTTTTATTATTAATGATCTTATTAGCTGAATGGTTTCTGTAGAGGTTTTTAAAAAATTAAATTGATAAAGTTCTCCTTTGATTTCTTGTTTGCTGAGAGTTTTTGTCATGAATTTGTGTTAAATTTGGTCAAATGCACTTTCTACATAAATTAATATCATCATGTGACTTCTATTTAGCAAGTTGATGTGATAGAATATATTTGTTTATTTTTAAATATTGGCCTATCTTGCATATCTAGAATAAATTCCACTTGGTTGTGGTGTATAATTATTTTTATATACTTCTGGATGTGAATTAATAATATTTTTGAGGAGTTTTACACCTATTTTTGTTAGATATATTTGTGTTTTTGTCTCCTTGTAATGCCCATGTCTGGTTTTTGGTATTAGGATAGTACTGGCCTCATATAATGAGTTAGGAAGAGTTCCCCTGTGTCTATATTCTGGAAGAAATTGTAGAGAACTGATATAAATTCTTCTTTACATGTTTGGAAAAATTTAACAGTGACTCTATCTGGGCCTAGTGCCTTCTGTTTTGAAGGTCATTAATTATTTATTTAATTAATAATCAAAGCCTATTCAATTTATCTATTTCCTTTGTGTGAGTTTTGTGTAGACTGTAAAAATGAATTCATTTCAATTAGTTATAATATTTGTGAACATAGAGTTGTTCATAATATTTTCACATACTCCCTTTAACATCCATGGTATTAGTAGTGATGATACTTCTTTTAATTCTGACGCTAGTAAAAATGGTCTTCTCTCTTTTTGTTCTTTGTTGAAATGACTAGAGGATTGTTAATATTACTTTCAAGGAACCAGCTTTTGGTATTACTGATTTTCTCTACAGATTTCCTGTCTTCAATTTTATTGATTTCTGCTCTGATTTCTATTATTCTTTTGCTCTTCTTACTTTTAACATTTTTTTAATTCCCTGGTTTTTTAGAGTGGATATTTAGATTGCTGATTTTATATTTTCCTTCTATTCTAACATATGCACTCAGTGATATAAATTTTCCTATGGGCACTGATTTCACTACATCTTATAAAATTTGAAACATTGTACTTTAATTTAGCTCAATAAGAGACTTTAAAAAAAATCTATGTGTTATTTAGAAATGTGTTGTTTATTTTCTAGTATTTTAAGATATTTTAGCTATAATTGCTATTTTGTTATTGATTTCCAGTTTTATTTTACTGTGTTCAAGCAGCAGATATTACATGACTCATACTTTTAAATTTGCTAAGTTGTGTTTTATGGCCTCAAATGTGGTCCATTTTTTTAAAAAATTATTTTAAAGATATGGGGTACAACTCAGGTTTAGTATACAAATGTTCATTATGCAAGTACCCTGCTGATGAGGTGTGAGCCTTCCTCCCCTGACAGTTTCCCATAACTGCCAATCCCACCCCCCTTGCATGGCAGTTTCCCACTACTGCCAATCCCTTTCTTATAGTATTATAATAATTGTTCAAGGTCCGCTTATGAATGAGAACGTATAATACTCTGTTTTTTGTTTCTGTGATAAATCACTGAGTATGATAGACTCTAAATCCATCCAACTTGCTGCGACGTCCATATGTTTGTCTTTCTTTATGTTTGCATATTATTCCATTGTGTATATGTACCACATTTTAAAAAATTCAGACCAGTTTTGATGGGCAGCATGGTTGGTTCTACGTTTTTGCTATTGTAAATAGAGCTGCAACAAACATGTGTGTGCAGGTATCTTTTCTATAGAATGATTGGAGTTCCTCCAGGTATATTCCCAATGGGGGGATTGCTGGGTCATATGGAACGTCAATTTATAGTTCTTTCAGAAATCGCCATACTATTTTCCAAAGAGGTTGCACTAGTTTGCATTCTCACCAGCAGTGGAGAAGCATTCCTTTTTCTCCACATCCTCGCCAGCATCTGTTGTTGTTTATTAATGATGGCCATTCTTACAGGGGTTAGGTGGTATCTCAATGTGGTTTTGATTTGCATTTCTCTGATGATGAGTGAGGCTGAGCACTTTTTAATGTGTTTGTTGACTGCCCATATATCTTCTTTTGAGAAGTGTCTATTAATATCTTTTGTTCACTTTTTAATTGGGCTGTTTGTTTTTTTCTTTTGGCTAGTTTGAGTTCAATGTATCCTAGATGTTAGGCCTTATATCCTAGATTTACAGATGGAAAATATTTTTTCACATTCTGTGGGCTATCTTTCCACTCTCTTAATGATTCTTGTACTTTGAAGAAACTCATCAGATTGATGAGGTTCCATTTGTCTATCATATTTCTTATAGTATGAGCACCTAGGATTTTGATCAGGAATTGGTTTCCAGTTCCAATTTCCATAAGGGTGTCTCCTGCATTTTCTAAGATTCTTATAGACTCTCTATCCTGTTCCATTGGTCTATATGCCTGTTCTTTTACCAATTTCAGGCTGTTTAGTTTACTGTAGTCTTATAGTAAAGTTTGAAGTCTGGAAGTGTGATAACTCCTGCTTTGTTTCTTTTGTAGAATTCTGCTGGAAAGTCATCCAGTCCTTGGCTTTTTTTTTTTTTTTTTTTTTGTAGGTACTTTTTGTATGACAGAGTCTATTTCCTGGGTTGTTATTGGTCTATTTAGTGTCTCAATGTCTTCTTGTTTTAACCTTGGAAGGTTGTGTGATGTCATAAAAACCTCAATTTCATTTAGGTTATCAAGTTTGTTTCCATATAGGTGTACATAGTAATCAACAATAATCTTTTGTATTTCTTCAATGTCAGATGTGATTTGAACTTTTGTATTCCTGATTGTGTTTATTTGGGCTTTTCTTGGTCATTCTAGCTAGGGGTCCATCAATCTTGTTAATTCTTTCAAAGAACCAGATTTTTGTCTTGTTGATGTTTTCTACAATATTTTTGTCTTCTATGTCTCATATTTGGCTCTTATTTTGGTGTTTTGGATCCCTCCTCTTAAGTTGGGGCTTTAGTGGTCTTCTCCTTTCTAGCTCCCTTAGGTGATTTGTTAGGATCTCAACTTGTGATCTTTCCATTTTCTTGATGTGTGCTTGTAGAGATGTAAATTCCCTTCTTAGAACTGTTTTCATGGCATCCCAGAGGTTCTGGTAAGTTGTTTCTATTTCTTAAAATTCTGTAGCTTTATTTTTTAACTTATATGAGTAATAGACTAGAAACAGATGGTAGTGTTCAACCATTAGATTTGGTCTATAAATATTTCCCCACTAACAACTGAAGGGAATTCCTACAACTAGAAACATATATGATACAGAAAATAGACTGAGGAAGAATGCACATATTCAATGTCAATGGCCAATAAAAACTACTTCAGAATCTACAGTGACTTAGCCTCATGAGAAGTTACAAGTATAATCACAGCAGACAATGGAACAAACAAACCCCCACCACGCAGCTTCAGAAATAATAAGTATTTCTCCATACTTTTAAATTTATTTTAATTTATTTTTATAGAGAAAAGGTCTTGCTATGTTGCCCAGGCTGGTCTTGAACTCCTGGCCTCAAGCAATCCTCTTACCTCAGTCTCTGAAAGTTCAGGGATTAAGCGTGAGCCACTGTACCTCACCTAGCATTTCTACATAATTTTTTTGGTTTTGGTAAGATGTTTACTTTTGCATTTGTTTCCAGGAATCGGTTAATTTCTGCTTTGATTTCAGTGTTGACCCAATAGTTGTTCAGCATCATGATGTTTAATTTCCATGTCTTTGTGTGCTTTGGGGAAATATTGTTGGTGTTGATATTTATTTTTATTCCACTGTGGCCTCAGAAGGTGCATGGCAGTATTTCAACATTACGGAATTTGTTTATGCTTGATTTATGGCCAAGGATGTGATAGATCTTGGAGTAAGTTCCATGTGGTGATGAGTAGAAAGTATATTCTGTAGTTGTTGAGTGGAATAATTTGTAGGTATGTATTAAGTTTATTTAGTTGAGTGTCAAGTTTAGGTTCTGGATCTTCTTGTTCATTTTATGCCTTGATGATCTGTCTAGGTCTGTTACTGGGGTATTCAAGTCCCCAGCTATAACAGTGTTAGAGTAATTTTTTTTTTGTTTACTTTATAAATGCTGGTGCTCTTGTGTTGGATGAATATATGTTTAGGATGGATATTTCTTGTTGATGGATTGAACCTTTTATTACTATGTAGTATCCTTTTGTATCTTTTTAAAGGTTGTTTTGTCTGATATTAAGTTTGTGATTCCTGCCTTCTTTTGTGATCCATTTGTTGGGAAACTCATTTTCCATCTTTTAATTTTGAGTCCTAGTGCATCCCTTGTGGTGAGACGAGTTTCCTGGATGCAGCAAATCATTGGGTCATGGTTTCTTATCCACTTTTCCATTATGTATTTTTTCTGTGGTGCATTCAGTCCATTCACATTCAAGCTGATTATTGAAACGTGATTGTTTATACCTGTCATGAGGTTCTTATACATTTTTTTTGTTTACTTGTTTACTTTTGACTTTGGGATTGATGTATGTGTGTGTTTTCGAGTTATTGTTGTGCTGTATTCTCTGTTGATCTGTGCTCTGCTCTTCTCTTGAGAAGTGTCTGGTCATTCTTTTTTTTCTTTCTTCTGTGCTTAATATCTTTTTAAGTGTCTCCTATAGAGCTGGTCTGGAAGTTGCATAATCTCTTAGGGATTGGATGTCTGGGAAGGATTTTAACTCTCCATCACTGATAAAGTTAAGCTTAGCTGGGTAGTAAATTCTTGGTTGAAATTGTTTATTATTAGGACTTTGAATATTGGACTCCAGTCCCTTCTTGCTTGCAGTGTTTCTGCTGATAGGTCTACTGCTGTTCTGATTGGTTTACCCTGGTAGGTAGTCTGACCTTTCTCTTTTGCTGCCTTTAGGACTTTTTATTTTGTGCCTAGTTTGTGTAAGCAAATTACCATGTGTCTAGAGGTTGGTCTTCTCATTTGATGTCTTGAGGGGGTTCTCTGTATCTCATGTGTTTGGCTTGTCATATCTCTGGTGAGATGGGGAAAGTTTTCTTGGATTACTCCCAGGAATCCTTGCTCCAAGGTGTTCTCCATTTTTCTTTCTTCTTTTGGAATACCAGTCAGGTGTAGGTTTGGCCTTTTGATATAATCACACATCTCTTGTAGACTTTGTTCTTTCTTTCTGAGTTTTATTTCCATGTTTTTCCAGATTGGATTAATTCCATGTTCTGGTCTTCAAGTTCTGAGATTCTTTCTTCAGCTAGATTAATTCTGCTTTTCATGCTTGTCACCTTGTTATTTATTTCCTGGATGAAATTTTGTTATTGCCAAAATCTCTGTTACAATTTCTTTCAGTGTTGCATCTTGAGTCTTATTCACTCTTTCCACCCATTCCCTAATCCCTGTGGTATTCTGGGCCAGTCCTTGGTGACTTCCATTGTTTGGGCTCAGAGGTTGGTTTTTCAGGAGTTTTCTCTTTGTTACACTTGAAACTACCTATGGTTTTCCATTGGTTTTTCCTCATTTGTGACAGTTCTCTTGCTTTTCTGTTTAGTTCTGTTATTCAGTGTCAGTGGGAGAGGTTTTCCCTTCTGATGTTTGCTCAACCTTCTATTCTTCCCTGATCCAGTCTCTGAATTTGTTCTATTTTTAAACAGGACTGTGGGTGGGAAGATTTGCGGTCTCTTGTAGTTTTGAAAGTTGAATAAGGTAGGGATGGGGAGCTAGGATCCAGAAACTACTTGGAAATTACAATGTTCATTGACTGTGGTATGTGTTCCCTGAGACCCACTCCCTACCATCACTCTATATGATGTTGCAATGTGTACATGTGTGTACCTCCTGAGTCCAAGATACAGTGACAGCAATGAGAAGCACAGAGAAAAATAGAATGAAATAAAATGAAAAAAAAAACCACAGTGAACAATGAAAGCAAAATGCAATTGAACACACAAATAAACACACAGATGTACACACACTCCCCAAAACAAACTGGAATAACAATGAAGTGAAACAAAACAAGCAACAGCAAAAACCCAGCAAAACTAAACATACACACACACACATCTAGCACAAATGAATGGAGAAGAAAAACAGAAAGAGCAGGAAAAAACAAAGCCAAACAGAAAACAAAGGAATTCAGATTGAATCCTCATACATAGACACACAACTTAAACTAAAAAATATAAAAATAAAAAAGGAAAGAACAAAAGAATAAAAACAAACCAACAGCAACAAAAAAACTGAAAGATGAACACTCATTCATTCACATACACACATAAACAGAGAAGAAAAAGCAGAAGAAGGGAAAAGAAAAAAAGAAAAAAGGGAGATGCAGATGAAGCCCTCACATACACATCCATGCACAAAGGAAAAAAATATTTTTTAAAAAGGTGAACTAATAAGCAAATAGTTAAAAAAAATTATTTTTTTAAAAAAAATTCAAAGCCCCTGCCCTCTTATGGCAGGCTCTGTGATTGTTCCTCTTGTCTGCTCTCTCCTGCAGAGCTTTCACCTCTTTCCTCTCTCCTTGGTGTCCAGAGCAGGGGAAGGAGGAGGGGTCTTGTGGAGGGTCAGCTGCAGTCCTCTCCTCCCACTCTCGTATGGTCAGTGAGATCCACTCCAGTGGGGAGGTGCAAGATTGTCTCTTCCCTGGGTAGGTACTTGCAGAGGGTGCCTCAGTCAGGCCTATCCTGGAATTGAGTTCTCCCATTGTGACTGACATCTAGGCTCTACCTGGATGTCAGTCATAACCCAGCTGTGTGGGTCTGACATTCAGAGGATTGCTGGGGAGGAGGGGATTTGGGTCAGCCTCTGACTCACCACTGATCTCTTTGGAGTTCTTCCTCATCCTTTTCTTGCCACACCCTTTGTCCCATGCCTGGATCTGGGTAGGGGGTGGAGAGCCTGGGACTCAGCACTTGTCAGGTCCCTTCAAAGTTTGTGCTTTCAGGATATTCCTTCTGGGTCATGATCAGCCCGTGAGTAGTTGATCCACCAGTCACAAAGATTGGGTCTGTTGCTCCACTCTGTGGTGAGGAAGGTGGAGTACTTTCCTGCCCTACATTCAGCATGGTGGCAGGGTGCCTTTCTTGTCCTCTCTGGGGTGACTCTACCTCTTGCTCCCTCCGCAGTCCCTCTGCCAGTGTCTGGCCAGGTGCTGCAGTGGTGAGGCAAAGCCTGGAGCTGGAAGTCTCTCTCCTCTGCTTCTTTGCAGGAAAACTTTTGTCTCTTTAAAAAATATGGCACTCAGCTTCTGTGACTTGTGGAACACCAGGGACCAAGTATTGAGGCTGCAACACCAGCTGCTGCACCAGGAAGGCCCTGGCCACTTGATCACAAGCTCCCACTTAGTATCTTCCAGCATTTTCTTCCAGGAAGAGTTTTGTTGAGTTGGAGAGAAAAAAGGTGCTCAGCTTCTGAGTCCCAGGAGTTGCTAGGGTCCAAGCAGCTGCACCAGGAGAGCCCTGGCCGCTAGCTCCCTAACCCTTGCTCAGTCAGCCACACACATGCTCACTCACTCACCGGCAGGTACACAAAATTTTCCATACACTCACTCACTCATACTCGGACTTGCATATAGTCCAACTAGCTTGGCCACCATCAAATGTGGTCTATTTTAGTGAATGTTTCATGTGATCTTGAGAATAATATGTATTCTGCTTTTATTGGTCAGGCATTCCATAAGTGTCAATTAGATCCAATTGATCAATGATGCTGTTCAGTTTAACTATGTCCTTACTGATTTTTTTAATCTGTTGACTCTGTTCTCTTCTAATAGTAGAATTTTAAATATTCCAGCTGCAATAATGATGATTCCATTTCTCATTGTTGTTCTTTAACTTTTCACTTCATGTATCTTCACATTCTATTACTTGGTTCATACACTTTTAGGATTGATATGTCTTCTTGAAGAATTGACCTCTTTATTATTATGTAACATTCCTCTTTATCTCTATAAGTTTTCCTTATTCAAACTTTCTTGTGCTTTGTGTTTTTTTCTTATTCATTTACTCTTCATCTCCATGTATCTTTACATTTCATGTGAACTTCTGGTAACAATATACATATAGTTGGGTCTTTTGATCTACTCTGTAGTTTTTGTCTTTTAAATGGTATATTTAGTGATGTTTAAAGTTATTTTGATATAGTCGGATTAATTTTTACTACATATTTGTTACTGTTTTCTCCTTTATTACCCTTGTCTTTTATTTTATTTTTGTCTTCTTTTTCTACCTTTTAAGGTTTTAATTGAGAATATTATGTGATTCCATCTTATTTTCTTTTGTAACACATTGTATTGCACTATTTTTTTATGTGCTCTAGAGTTTGCAATATACATTTATAATTAATCCAAATTAAATTTCAAGTAGCAGTACACTGTTTCTTGGGTAATATATCTACCTGTAAGAAATTATTGCTAGTTCCTTCCTGTAATTTATTATATTATTACTGCCACTAATTTCACTTGTCTATAAGCTATCTATAATCACCAGACACATTGTTAATATTATTATTCTAAACAAAGTATTATCCATAAGATGAATTAAGAATAAAAAAGTCATTTGTTACCTACAATTATTCCTTCTGTAACAGTCTTCTTTATTTGGATCACTGTGTGAATTACATCAATTACATCATTTCCTTCTCTCTGAAGAACTTTATTTAACATTTCTTGCAAGGTAGAAAACTAAACAATATATTCTCATTTTTAAAAATATGTGTGAGATACCTTACTTTTTCTTCACTTAAGAAGAATAATTTTTCTGAATACAGAAATCAATGTAGATGGGAGTTGTTTTTCAACACTTTGAATGTGTTGCTTCATTCTCTTCCTGTTACATGGGCTCTCAAGAAAAGTTTGGCATAATTTTTTATTGTTCCTCTGTAGCTAGGATGTTTTCTTCCCCTAGCTTCTTTCAAGTATTTTCCTTGGTCTTGATTTTCTGCACATTACTATGATATGCCTAGGTGTAGACCTTCTGACCTTTAATTTAAAGTTCCTGGTTCAGCTGGGCTCGGTGGCTCAGCCTGTAATCCCGCACTTTGCGAGGCTGAGGTAAGTGGATTGCCTGAGCCCACGGGTTCAAGACCCGCCTGGGTAACTTGGTGAGACCTCATCTCTACAATAAATCAAAAAATTAGCCGGGTGTGGTAGCGCATGCCTGTAGTTCTGGCTACTCGGAAGGCTGAGGCGGAAGGATCGCCGGAGCTCAGCAGGTCGAGGTTGCAGTGGCCGGGAGTGGCCACTGCACTCCAGTCTGGGTGACAGAGTGAGACTCCAACTCAAAAAAAAAAAAAAAAGAATAAATAAAATAAAGTTCCTGGATCTGTGGTTTTGTATCTAACATTAATTGTGGAAAACTCTCAGTCATTATTATTTCAAATATTGCTTCTGTAGAGCTATTTGTTTTCTATTAAGTGTTTTTATCGAAGCAAAAATGCATAGAAAAAGATGTCCCTGTTCTAAATGTCTACCTCAATGCATTAACACAAAGTGAAGATATCTGTATAACCAAGATGCATGTCATTAAAAAAAAACCCTTATCACTACTTTCCGCACCCTCCCTAAATATGCCTAATATCATGCCACAGGATCATTTTGTTTATTTGTGAATGTCATATAAGTGAAATCATTCACCAGTATTTATTAACTATCAAAATTTTTCCATTTAATATTATATTTTGACATCCAATCATGCTGTGGCAAATAGCAGCAGTTAAGTTATACTTTCTTTATACAGTTTCATTTTGTACATAGCAATTTATTTTTCCAATGTACTGTTAGGGAAATTTGCATTGCTTCCAGTGTGGGGATATGTTGACTAGAACGGTGATGTACATTCCTATATGTGTCTTTTTGGTATCCCATGCATTGCATTTCTGTTCATTACAGACATACAAGTGGGAATTGTTGAATATGAATGTGTTCACTTGAAGTACATTCTACCAAATAATTGTTCAAATCGTTGAACCAATTTACAATTTTACTATGAGTGTTCCAGTAGCTTCACTCTCTTGTCACTACATAGTGTAAACTTTAAAAAATATATACAATACATATGTTAACTATATAATTAACAGTAATATGTAAATGATGCTTTAATTATAACCATAGAGCTTAATGGTGCAGAACACATCGGTTGTCTGTTGTAAATATAGATTGTTCATTTGTAAAAGCCTAGTATATTTTGTGTATATAAACCCCCATTGGTTTTCTTTTAATAACAATTATTATTATTATTTTTATATTCAATATTTTATTATGATATTGTGGGGTACAGTTAAGGGTTAGGTATACAAATATGCTTTGTTCAGGCACCCTTGTTGATAAGAGGTGTCTCCCCATTCCCAGACAGATATTTACTACCATTAATCCTATCTCTCTACACCTACCCCCATAGATTCCCACCACTGTCAGACACTTTCTTATGGTGATACATTGGATGATTAAGGTCTACTATATGAGTGAGAACATGTGATACTCAGTTTTTGTTTCTGTGAGAGGTCACTAAGTATTATAGACGCTAGTTCCATCCAGCTTGCTGCGAAATTCATGATTTTGCTCTTTTCTGTGGCTGCATAGTATTCCATTGTGTATATGTACCACATTTTTTAATCCAGTCCTCTTTTGATGGACAGCATTTTTGCTTCCAGGTTCTTGCTATTGTGAACAATGCTGCGATAAACATATGTGTGCAGGTATCTTTTTGATAGACTGATTTGAGTTCTTCAGGGTATATTCCCAGTAGGGGGATTGTGGGTTCATATGGGAGGTTGATATTTAGAGCTTTTAGAAATCGCCACACTGCTTTCCACAGAGGTTGCACTAGTTTACACTCCTACCAACAGTGTAGAAGTGTTCCCTTTTCACCACACCCTCTCCAGCAACTTTTATTTTTTGAGTTATTGATAATTGCCATTCTGACTGGAGTTAGGTGGTATCTGAGTGGTTTTGATTTGCATCTCCCTGATGATTAGTGAGGTTGAACATTTCTTCATGTGTCTGTTGGCTACTCGAATGTCTTCCTTTGAGAAGGGTCTGTTCATATCTTTTGCCCATTTTATAATGGGGTTGTATGTTTTTTTCTTTTCCGCACCGTTTGAGTTCCTTGTAGATCCAAGATGTTAAGCCTTTGTCAGACCTGGAGTTGGCAAATACTTTTCCCCAATCTGTAGGCTGTCTCCCTGCTCTCTTGATGGTTTCTTTGGCTTTGCAGAAGCTAGTCAGTTTAATGAGGTCCCACTTGTCTATCTTATCTCTTATGGCCTGTGGGTTTCGGGTTTTGTTCAGGATTTTTGGATGCCAGTTTCAATTTCCATGAGGATATGTCCCTCATTTTCTAAGGTTCTTATGGTTTTAGGTTTCACATTTAGGTCTCTGATCCATTTGGAGTTAATTTTTGTGTATGGGGATAGATAGGGGTCCTGCTTCAATCTTCTGCATGTGGTCAGCCAGTTTTCCCAGCACCATTTACTGAATAGGTTTTCTTCTCCCCAGTGGTAGGTGGTGGAGGCTTTGTCGAAGATGAGTTGGTTGAGAAATTGAGGTTTTACTTCTGGAATCTCAGTTCTATTCCATTGGTCTATATGCCTGTTCCTGTACCAATACCAAGCTGTTTTGACGATTGTAGCTTTATAGTAAAGTTTGAAGCCTGGTAATGTGATACCACCTGCTTTGTTTTTTTTTTTTTTGCTGAGGATTGTTCTGGCTATTCTTGGTCATTTGTGTTTCCATATGAATTCCTGTGTTGTTTTTTTCTAGCTCTGAGAAGAACGTTGCTGGTAATTTGATGGCATTGTGATGAATCTGTAGATTGCCTTAGGTGGAATGGACATGTTCACAATGTTGATTCTTCCAATCCATGAGCATGGGATATTTTTCCATTTGTTTGTGTCATCTTTGAATTCTTTGAGCAGTGTTTTGTAGTTTTCATTGTAAAGGTCTTTCAAGTCTCTGGTTAGGGAGATGCCAAGGTATTTCATTTTTTTT
>CAUYQG010003886.1:0-38109 GCA_963574415.1 Tarsius wallacei
CCGGCCACCGCAGCCTCGACCTGCTGGGCTCCGGCGATCCTTCCGCCTCAGCCTTCCAAGTAGCTGGAACTACAGGCGCGCGCTACCACACCCAGCTAATTTTTTTATTTATTGTAGAGATGAGGTTTCGCCTGCCCAGGCGGGTCACAAACCCGCGGGCTCAGGCAATCCACTCACCTCAGCCTCCCAAGGCGCGGGATTACAGGCTGAGCCACCGAGCCCGGCGAATCAGCAGTTCTTATTCAACGCTTTCAACTGGCTGATCCCTTGCTCTTTCTATCTTCAACAACTAGACTTAGACTGAGGTTATAGGAAGCCCAGGCAAGTATATAATCCTCATCTGAGGTTTTGATTGCAGTCACGTCGCCACTCTGGCTAGATTTCAGCAAAACAAACTCTTGTTTTTTAACCTCAGTCTTATTCTGGGTACAGTAATCCATTTTAAGTTGTGACCCCATTTTTCTCATCAATTTTTACCAATGGCCACGGGGACCCTTGCTGCCTCCTCTCTCTAAGTCTGATATAATAAATGCAGAAAGGAAAAATGTCTAGGGTATCCTTATTAGTGTTACCTATGATAACAAACTTGAAAAAAACTGTCTATTAAAAGAGTAAATATGTTGGGCTCAGTGGCTCAGCCTGTAATCCCAGTACTTTGGGAGGTCGAGTGGATTGCCTGAGCCCATGGGTTCGAGACCAGCCCAGGCACCTTGGCGAGACCTTGTCTCTACAATAAATCAAAAATTAGCTGGGTGTGGTAGCACAGTGCCTGTGGAAGGCTGAGGTGGTAGGATTGCTGGAGCCCAGCACGTCGATGCTGGGGTGGCTGTGAGTGTACCACTGTACTTCAGCCTGGGGATAGAGTGAGACTCCAACACACACACACAAAAGAGTACATAAAAGTATAAGATGAGGTACCAAAATCTCACTGTAGAAAAAAATAACATGGGAAAATACTCTACATGATTTTCAGACTATATTACATTTAGGTTTTTTTCTTTTGAGTTGGAGTCTCACTCCGTTGTCCAGGCTGGAGTGCAGTGGCACACCCACGGCCACCCCAGCAACGACCTGCTGGGCTCAGGCGATCCTTCCATCTCAGTCTTCCAAGTAGCCGGGACTACGGGCGTGCGCTACCACACCCGGCTAATTTTATTGATTTATTGTAGAGATGAGGTCTCACCAAGTTGCCCAGGCTGTTTTCAAACCCATGGGCTCAGGCAATCACCTCACCTTGGCCTCCCAAAGTGCTGGAATTACAGGCTTGAGCCACCACACCTGGCCTAGGTTTTTTTTAATTGTCACTAAAAGGATACAGTTTTGGTGACACATGCCAGAAACCCAACAATTCACAGTTTAAAGCTCACTTCTCTCAATCTCTGTCCTCCTGTGTCTATTCACATCTGCAGAGAGCCAGAGGTCAAGTGAGGGAAGATGCCCGGCTCTAGCAGTGAGCCCAGGTGTAGGGATGAAGAGCTGCACGGGGCAAGACCTGAAATGGCACTGCAGTCAGAAGCGACACGGGATAGGGTATTCAGGGAGATGACAAAGTTCTGCTGGCATTTGCAAAAATGAGAGAAAAATAAAAGCATGAAGAGACTGAAAAGGTACAAAACATAAACAGCCTCAACACGAGGCGCTAAGAACATGGATGAGCCCAGTCCTCCTCTTTGCTTGGTGAGAAATTCCTTTCAAAAAGAAGATTCCAAACAGAGGCCCATCTCTCCCATCCAGACAGATCTGCCACTTCAGAATCAAGTTCAATAATTACTGCTTCACTTTTTCAAGTGCTGAGGGTGCGGCACCACATGGAGAATGCGATCAGCCTCGCTTCACAGACAGGAATGGCAAAGCATCCGGTGACACGCAAGGCCACCCGCTGTCATCGTCATCCACACACCAGCCTCGTCTACATTAAGTCAAGCCAACTGCATCTGGCCAGAACATGCCTCTTGACGCTGGCTTCTTCCCAGTCTGAGCATGCTCAGTGCATGGCTGGAGGCCCTGTGAGCAAACCAGATTATGCCTTGATTTACTGACCAAGATCCACGCCTGCTCATGTCTGACATTATAAATCTGATGGAATCTAGAGAAGAGACTCCCCTGCAGGTTGGGCTCATAGTAATCCCATCTAGAGTACGTTAAATATTTTTGAAGAGGAGAGGAGCTGGAGGAGCTGACCATAAATCAATCATTGCCACTCAGGCCTCCTGTCTGTTGCTTTCACTAAAGACGAAGAAATGTATGATTCACTGCTTTTTTTTTTTTTTGAGTTGGAGTCTCACTCCGTCGCCCAGACTGGAGTGCAGTGGCATGCTCATGGCCACCCCAGCACTGATCCTTCTGCCACAGCCTTCCAAGTAGCCGGAATTACCGGCGCGCTACCACGGCCAGCTATTTTTTATTTTATTTTATTGTAGAAAAGAGGTCTTGCCAAGTTGCTTGGGCTGGTCTCGAACCCGCAGGCCCAGGCAATCCACTTGCCATGGCCTCCCAAAGTGCTGGGATTACAGGCTGAGCCACCGAGCCCGGTCAACCCACTGCTTTAAATCGGGACTCTTATCACCTGAGCTCCTAGAAATATAGTCAATACCAAAGTGTCCTAAAAAGGACTATCTAAGCAAGAGTTAAAAAGAAGAGAGAGAATGCACTTTCTAATAGTATATCTAGCTTTATGCTTTTTACGCTTATGTTCTTTTCCAAATTGTTAAGAGCTCAGCGCTTTGACCATTTTGTGCTCAACTAAAGCATACCTATTTCAAAACTGAAAATTTTCATTTTATTTTCTCCTAGTCTATATTCTTATGAAAGAGAATTAAAATTCCAACCCTTTATTCTTATGAAATGTCTCTTAGAGCGTTAGATAAAAGCACAGGATAAAGTTCCGCCATTTCCACATCTCTGTCTGGGTCATGACCATCTTCCTGTATAAATGCCCCTGCAGAGAAGCATCTCAAACATTCACCACTGGCTGGGAGCAGTGGGGACGTTCAGCCCTGAGGAGGCTCGAGGGTCCCCTATAACCCACAGGCGAGTCGCAATCATTCACAGTAGAAGACTGGGGTTCCCACTTGGTCAACAGCTCGCCGGGCCCAGAGCCCCACCTGGACCAACCATATAACGTGCCTTGGTCTTCCTAAGCGTCTCCTCACTCACCGGTGAGAATGGTCATTTTCCCAGATGCCGCTCCAATCTGTCCTCTGCTAATTCTCCTCTGGATTTCTGAAATAGCCTCTGTCCTCAGTCTTGTACCACTGCAGTGCATAAACCATCCTCCACACTGACGTCAGCCTGACCCAAAATGCAATCTTATCTCATTACTCCCCTGTTGAAAATGCTCCCATCGTTACTGACTACCCATGGACAATTCTCCGATGCTGTGTGTAAGACACAAGGTGTTTTGTGATCTGAGCCCCTCCAGGCCTCATCCTTTGTCTCTCCTTTCAAGCCTGCTTCACTGCTGTCATACTGAACTCCTTAGAGATCCTTAAGCTACCATGCTCCCTTCTCCCTCTGTAGCTCTTGAATTTGTGTTTCCTTCTGAATGGAATCTAACTTTCCTCCTTTATCCGACTAGATAATAGCTATCCTTCTCTTTTAACACTCAAATCATCATTTCACGTTGTTCTGGAAGTACTAGCCAATGCCATTTGTAGATATGATTGCATGTCTAAAAAATATAAGAGAATCAACTAAAAAAAGGTGAAGCAACTGTAGGATTCATTAAGAGAGTAGTCACAAAATTAATATACAAAAGTCAAAATGTGTCTTTATACAAATGGTAATCAGTTAAAAACAACAGGGCAAACTCTTTCAGGTCCCCTCCCACTGTGGGAACGTTTCTGTCTTCTTAATAAATCTTACTTTCAAAAAAAAAACAAACAACAAAAAAGATAAGGTCAGAAAGTATTGCTTTATTCTAGAGCATAAGAAACATTTTAAAAATCTAAGAAAAATGTATCAAGACTTGGACAGGACCTATATAAAGAAAACTTTTAAATTTCCACTAGGAAGACAGATCTGTCTCCCAGATAGCAAGAGCCACAGCAGCACAAGCCTCCCAGAGGCATGGATCCTTCTGTGTCTTGTTCACTGATTCACTCAGAGTATCAATAACCCTGCCTGGAACAAAGCTGGCAGTCAATAAATGCCTACTGAATAAGCAAATGCCCAAAAAAACCCCAAAATTCAACGTGACACCAATCAAAATATAAACAGCATTATTTGGGGAAACCTGATTGAAAAATACACACAAAAGAATATTTTTCACCTAGGAGATGAACAAAAATTCAAGTACTTGGAGTTACTGAAGGCACAGAGAACCAGAACAGCCAAAAATGTTCTTTGTGGAACTATACATTGGTGCAGTGGCTCACTTGAGAGGATTGCCTGAGCTCAGGGGTTCAAGACCAGGCTGGGCAACTTGGAGAGATCTCATCTCTACAGTAAATAAAAATAAATAAATAAATAAACCTGTAACCATTTCATATATATATATATATATATATATACATATTTTTTTTTTTAAACCAACATTTAAAACGTTTATTTTCTTTAAGGAATTTCTTAGCTGGAATTAATTCCATAAATATTTAAATATGTATGTGCAAACAGATATGAAAATATATTTCCCTTGTATTACTGCTAGAAAATAGGGAAAAAAAGAAAAAGAAAGTAGTCTAAATATCTATCAATAATAGACCTACTACATAAGATACACTCAAACAATGGAATACCACAGAGCCTTCCTAAAAAACTGAAGTAGACCCATATGGACTAAAATAGAAAATTCCACGGCCTGTTGCTAAAGTAAAAAAGGTAAGTAAAAATATGCACTCGTATAGTATACTCCTTTATGTGTTTTAAGATTATATAATAATGCATAGATATGAGTAGAAACATTCTGGAAGGTTACTTTTGGTAATGAATTCAAGGAAGGGGGGGGATGGAAACTTCACCTCAAGCAAAATGGAAAGATGTTATGTTTGACCATAAGCACGTTTACTTCCTCTCAGGTACCCCTCATCCAGGAAAGCCCCTGTTCCCTATGCGCCCACAGCACCCTGTACACCACTCCACTACAGGGCTTTCCAATCAATTGGTGCTTTACTTGCTAGCTTCCCAAATTAGTGGTGCACTTCTTTGATGGGAGGAGCTGTCTTCTTTTTTCTGTATTCTCAGCACCCCTCAGAGTGCCTAAAACCTGTAACCATTTCATAAAGGTTGGATGAAAAAAGGAAGAGGGGGAGGGAGAGAAGGAAAGAGAACAGAGAGTCCTGTATGAGGAGTAGTCAGGTGGCAGTACACAGCACTAGAGAAGGCAGAACCAGGAGGCTGTGCCTTCTGCCACAGTCTCTACAATGATACAAGTGCCTTGTGACTATTCAGGCAAGAAAGGGGGTCCCTGAGAGCAGTTTCTGCCCACTTTACTCCTTTCTGGACATGGCCCAGGGCCCCGCCACAGTCTTGAACCAGTGGCTACAGCAATCCATCAAGCCTCTAGATCACTTTTGCTTATTATCTTCCTGATAGGGTGTTGGAAATATCAACTGAAATAATACATGTATTTAGCATGGTCCCTGGCAGAGAGTAAGTGCTCAGAATAGAAGCTATTATTATTAAGTTGCTTACAGAAGTTTTTCAAGAGCTCTAAGCATCACAACTGCAAAAGTCATCAGGAAGTCTTTGATTTCCAACAAGACCCATGCCTTCCCATTTATCTCTGCAATAAATAAACAGACTGTCTGCCTAAGTACATGTAAAACAAACTGGAAGCTGCTGCTTCCGTATTTCTTACTTTCGCCAACATTTCAAGATTAAGCTGCCCTTATCAGGCTTTGAGTACAAAAAGCACACGCTCATCTCGGAAAGCTAGAATTTAAATACCTTTATAACTGTAGTGCAATTTCCCTAGTCCATCCAGACAGCTGGATTATGCCTCACAGAGCTAGCACTGGAATTCACTTACCACAGCAGGAGGGTCATTCCATTCTTCATAGGAGATGGCAGCATATGGATAGATCCGGTCATTGATAATCTGCAGGGTGGCCAGGGCAATGGCTTTAATTGACTGGAAGTACGCTTCCCAGAACCACCGTGCCTACAAAGAAAACAACACTGTCTTGAGTGAGCGAGACAGACTGGGAGAACGGGATACTCTATCACAGTCAACTCTGGCCTAGGTAATTCTTTGATTCCCAAGGAGAAGAGTGCCTAGCACAAATGCTCCCTGCTGTTCAGACCAGCTCCATTGGAGGGGTGCATTTGTCAAATGCGGCCAAAATAGAGTGCTAGCAAGTGAAATGTGCATTAGATTCCATTTTGATACAAGGAAAACTCTGTGATGATGAAAATAACAATATGATATCCCAGAGCAAATTTATGGTCTTTTTTCTTAGACACCCAACATACATGTAGTAAAGTACACAACATACAACTACTATCTAGATAAAGATACAGAACATTCTAGCATCCCCAGAAGATTCCCTTATGCCATTTCCCATTAGTATATTCTGATTTCTACTGTGGACACTCTTGAATTTCAAATTACTGCAGTCAAGCAGTATTTACTCTTTTGTGTCTAACTTCTTTCATTCAGCACTTGTAATATCTAAGTCAGGTTTTGGTATCAAGGTTATGCTGGCTTTATAAAGTGAGTTGGAAAGTGTTCCTTCTTTTTCTATTACTTGAGAATTTTTAATGCAAGATCAACATTATTTCCTCCTTGAAAGGTTTTAGAGAAATTCCTCAAAGAAGCCATCTGGGCTAGGTGGCATTTTGTGTGTGAAGCCTTTAAATTATGGAGTTTTTGTTCATAAATATAGAATTCTGTGTGTGTGCATCAGTTTCATAAGTTGTGTATTTCAAGGAATATGTTCACTGTGTGTAAATTGTTAAATTTATTGAAATAAAATTGTGCACTAACATCTGTTCAATGCCTGTAGAATCTAGTAATACAATCCTTTTTGTTCCTGATATTGTTAATTTGTTTTATTCTCTTTGTACTTCATCAGTCTTACTAGAGCTTTGTCAATTTTATTAATCTTTAAAAAAAAAAAACTAGCCGGGCTCGGTGGCTCAGCCTGTAATCCTGCGCCTTTGGGAGGCTGAGGTGAGTGGATTGCCTGAGCCCGCGGGTTCGAGACCCGCCTGGGCAAGCGAGACCTCATCTCTACAATAAATCAAAAAATCAGCCGGGTGTGATAGCGCACGCCTGTGGTTCCAGCTACTTGGAAGGCTGAGGCGGAAGGATCGCCGGAGCCCAGCAGGTCGAGGCTGCGGTGGCCGGGAGTGGCCACTGCACTCCAGTCTGGGCGACAGAGTGAGACTCCAACTAAAAAAACAAAACAAAAACAAACAAACGAAAACAACAACAACAAAAAAAAACTTTTCATTTTATTTTCTACATCATTTTTTTTTGTTTTGAGCATTTGTGTTCTTATTTTTACTATTCCCTTCCTCTATTTTGGAAGCATTTAATCTTGCTTTTAGCTTCTTGAGATGAAAGTTTAGATCACCAATTTCAATCTTTCCTCATTTCTAATACCACATTTAAAGCTACACACTTCTTTCTATGCAATATTTTAAAAGCATCTTGTACATTTATATACCATTTTCATTATCATTTAGTTAAAAAAATTCTAATTTCTATTGTGTATCTTCTTTGCCCCACAGGTCATTTAGAAGTATATGCTTAATTTTCAAAGATTTGGAGTTTTTCTATTTTTATTACTGATTTCTACTTTGATTGCATTTTGATTGCACTATGATCATAGAACGTATGTGTGATTTCAATACTTTTGCAATTTATTTAAACTTGATTTATGGCCCAGTATATTGTTTATTTTAATAAATAATCTATGTGTAGTTTTTAAAAATGTGTACTCTGCAGTTGATGGGTATAAAATTTTGTTTAAACTTTCTATAACCTTATTGATTTAGCCTGCCTGTGTATGTATATTTACATATGAATATATGTGTATATATATATTTCCCAAGCTTTTACTTTCAAATTTGTGCCCTCAAAGCTTGTCCCAAGCTTGTCTCTTATAGAAAGCTTATGCAGGTTGAACATCCCAGATCCAAATTCAAAATCCAAAATGCTCCAAAATCTAAAACTTTTTGAGTCCCAAAACGATGCTCAAAGAAAATGCTCACTGGAGCATTTCAGATTTTTGTATTTGAGATGCTCAGTTGGTAAAGTATAATAAAAATATTCCAAAATTGGAAAAAAAAAACCCTAAAAATCAAAATACTTCTAGTCCCAAGCATTTTGGATAAGAGATAATCAATCTGTAATTGGGTTTTAATTGTAATTTTATCCCACCCAAAAATCTTGGGCTCTTAATTATAAATATAGTCCATTTACACGTAATATAAATACTGATCTGGCTGGATTTAAATGTATAATCATTCTATTTTTCCTATTTGTCTCATCTGTTTTTTTGTTCTCCTTTCTCATCTTTAGAACCAATCAAAAATATTTTATTATTATTCCATGTTTTCCTTCTTATTAGATTGCTAGTCATTTAATCTTTTGCTCTTCTTTTAGTAGCTATCTTAGCAATTAAAGTAAGCATCGATTTATGATATAATATCTCAAATTAGCAACTTTAGAATTACCAAACACTTAAAGAACCTCTATATACCATCTCCCATCTGCTGTGCTTTATTGTCAAATATTTTTCAACTACATATTTTAAATCCCATAAGACATCATTATTGTTTTTAAAAGTAAATTTTCACTTGTATTTACCAAATATTAACCCTTACTTTCCTTCATGTACATATGAGCTTCCATCTCAAATTATCTTCTTGCTACTTGAAGAACTTTATTATTTTTTTCACTGGAGGTCAGCTGATGATTCTCTCTGTTTTTATTTGTTTGGTATTTGTGCTGGGTAGAGAATTCTAGGTTAGCAATTATTTTTGTTAAGAACATTCAAGATATAATTCTATTGTCTTCTGGTGTTAACTAATTTTTTATTGATAGATCAGCTGTCTTATTGTTGCAGTTTTGAAGACAATATGCCTTTTATTTCTGCCTACATTTAAGCTTTCTCTGCTTTTGGCTTATAGCAGTTCCACTATGCTATACCTAGGTATGGCCCTTTGTATTTATCCCACCGAGGACTATAGAGCTTCTTCAATCTTGGTGCAGTGGCTCACACCTGTAATCCCAGCATTTTGGGAGGCCAAGGAGGATTACTTGAGCCTAGGAGTTCAAGACCAGCCTAGGCAACATAGCAAGACCTCATCTCTACAAAAAAAAAATCAAAAACTTAGCCTAGTGTGGTGACATGCACCTGTAGTCCCAGTTAGTCAGGAGGCTATGGAGGAAGTTCACCTGAGTCTAGGAGGTCAAGGGTGCAGTGAGCTGTGATTGTGCCACTGTATTCCAGCCTGTGCCACAGAGTGAGACCCTAACTAAAAAAAAAAAAAAGATTTCATATCTTTGTTGAAATTGTTTTTCATCTACTTTCTTGAGCATAGTTCCTGGCAGATGACGCCAATATCTAAATCACCTGTGAATGTCCTTCTACTGTCTGATTTTTCTTTTCATTTTGGTCATTTGGTTTCAATTTCTAGCATGTTTCTTCATTTTTTATTGGTTGGCGGATGTTCTGTTTAAAAGCTGTAGAGGTTCTGGATGACCCAGACTGTGTTCCTCCTAAGAATGTAACATGTTCTTCTGGCAGGCATAGAGAGTATAATCAGAACACTTTAATCCTGTCAGAGGCTGGCTTTAAATTGTGTCAGGGGCAGCTTATTTCAGCTTTTCATCACTCTTAGGTGTGGCCCTCCTGAGGCCTCCAATTAAAACCTGAGGTATTTCCCAAGACTCCTCTACCTTGGCAGGCCTTGAACACAACCTTTATCTCACCAGCACTATATATGGCTGCTACAATATTTGCACTGCTCATAAAGTTCCCAACTGTTGCTTTCTACAGGGATTCCTGGAGTCTTGCTCCAGTCACGTGTACCTTAGGAGTTGGCAAGCACTTCGAGGGAAGACTGCAAGCACATTTTTTGCTTTCTTCTCTGTGCTTCTCTCCTTCCTGGGATTTTGTCTTTTAAATTTCAGATACTTTGGAAGCCCCTAACTCCAACCGCTAAGCCCTGCAGAACTGCTACTTTCTGCTGGGACTCCATATCCTTGGACATGGAATTGGAAAGTGTCCTCAAGGAAAAAGCCAAAATGAATGTGTGGCTCACTCCCAGCTGCCTCCTTTCTCTTGGGAATGGTATTCTCTTGAGTAGTCACAACACTGGCTGCTCTACAATGCCTTTAAATAATCGTTTTTATCTATTCTAATAAGCTTTTATGCCTATTTATTTATTTATTTATTTATGGCAGAAGTGTTACTCCAGTATCAGCCACTCTGTCATGATCCAATATAGTCTTTTGAAAGAAGACAGGTTCTTATCCAAACAGAAGCTAAACTCAGTTCCTAACAAAAGCAGGACACTGGTTTAGATGATCTCTCCAGCTTCGTTCAGATCCATGATTCCACTTAAAATCAGAGGCTACTTGAATTTATTCAAGAGGGTCAGGCATGGTGGTTCATGCATATAATCCCAGCACTTTGTGTTTTTTTAAAATTTTTTTTAATTTTAAAGATGTGGGGTACAATTCAGGGTTAGGTATACAAATGTTCATTATGCAGGTACCCTTGTTGATGAGGTGTGCCCCCCCTTTGGGAGGAGAAGGCAAGAAGACTGCCTGGGCAAGGGTTCAAGACCAGCCTGGGCAACTTGGTAGACCTCATCTTTTGTAGACCTCATCTCTACAAAAAAGTAAAAAATAAAAAATTAAGTGGGCTTGGTGGTGTGCACCTGTGGTTACAGCTACTTGGAAGGCTGAGGCAGAAGGATCACCTGAGCCCAGCAGGTCAAGACTGTGGTGGCCATGAGTATGCCACTGCACTCTAGCCTGGGTGACAGAGTGAGACTCCTACTCAGAAAGAATTTATGCAAAGGGGTGGATATGTGAAAATTTAACATGGGAAAATTGAAAGGATACCAAAAAAGGGGGAGAAAAAAGACACTTTCTAGTCTAGATTTGTCAACTTTGGTTCTGTTTCCTGGACAAGTGTTCTATCCATGAGTTAAAAGCCTAGGATAACTTGAATTATGTAACTCTCCACTAAACTATAAGGAAAAGGTAAAGCATCACAATGAGAATTTCTCCTACTCAACGACTGCTGAAATACAGATTTAGCTTTCAAGGGCGTCTGGCTTACTCGGGCTATCCAGTAGTTGGCCATTTGGTACAGCTGGCTGGTTTCTTGCTACAACTTCTTGAATATGCACTACTCACTCCAATCTCATTCCTGCTTAAATTCAAGTTGCTGCTTTCTCTCCCATTATCCAATCAAATATTTACATTTTATGAGGCCTGAAAGAACCTATCTTCCTTGTGAAACCTTTCCTGATCACTCTAGGATCAGCAATCTCCACTTACTATAAAATCCCTTAGCACTTAGTTCTATAATTGTTTTTCTGTTGTTTCAGATGATACTTTTCTCTCTCCAGATAGACTGTGAGTTCCTTGGGCATAGGCATTTTGAAAATTAGCATCCTTGCAAATGTTAGAGTTTTACCTGCTGCAAAGCACTTTTATATTCCTTATCTCATCGTTCTTCATAACCAGCTCGTCACTTATTTAGGACAAATATAAGTTTCACTTTATATCTAAGAAAACTGAGTTACTGTTAAGTAGCAGAATCACAATTCAAATCCATGATTCCTAACTCTAAAGTCAGACCTTTTTCCACCCCATTCTAGAGTATTAAGAGAATCAGCGTACAGAAAGCTTTAGAAAATGGTCCTTTTTCAAGAAACTGAAAGTTGTAAAAATTTACTAAGAAGCATGAGCCCACACATAGATCCTGAATGCTTTTACCTCCTTTTCTACCCAAATAAGTCTTTGATCATATATGCTTTTATTTTAAATCACATTCAAATTAAACCTCATTCCAGCGTAAGAAATCCAAAGCTTTATACTCACATATAATCACAGTGGAGACAGCAGTCTTTGGGATTTATAGAAAACAATGATTGGTAAAAAATCCACCAAGGACATCAGCCAAAGGCACAATTGCTCAATGGAGCCTCTAATTTAAGATGTCTCAAATCATCTCACTCTGTCCACCAAATTGCAATTCACTCAGAAAGGAAGCAAGTTTTGCCAATAATCGTAGCTCAAGTGTCTCAGCCTGGGGATAAGTGAACTTCTCAGGCTTAATTGTTTCTGCAGGACCTCTGTAATACCTTGAACTGTTCAGAAGGCATTATAATTTACAGCCCCTCTGGGATTCGCTGTAAGCCCCTTGTCCACAGAGAGGAAGGATTTTGCAGCTATGCTGGCAATGTACGAAAGCACCACTGTTCTCCCAGAGAGCTAATGCAAATAAATGCTCATTATGGTTTTTTCTCCCCTAAAACATAGGTCATATTTATATCTACCTGAAAAGTGTGAACAAGGGTTTCTTCAGCAGCTACTCAAGTTCCCACCACTTTAACTATGGAAGCTATAGTCGAAGAGTTAAGTCACAAGTGAACAGGTCATGCCAATATAACCTTGAACGAGACATCTAACCCTTCTTGGTTAAACAGACACCACTGCAAATTTTTATAAAACATGCAGCTTTCATAGCATGAGAACTACAAAATTCCTGTGATGCTATAAAACATAAGATTACAAAGCTCCTCAAGGGCAGAGACTGGACCAGTGTAAAACTATCATAAGCAAACAGGAACTTCAAATTGAAGTTGCTACTTCAGTTTATATATCAATTAAATGTAATTAATTTCTTATTTTTCATCCAACCCACTGGCTGGTCACAACACAAAGGATCCCCTTCTGCTTAGGATGGGGAAAGCCACAAGATAACATGGAATCTACCATAACAATCAGAGTGATGAGAACTCTCCTCGGGCCCAGCAGAGCACTATGGTCATAACGTAGTCAAGGCAACCAAATCTCAAAAGACGACAAGCCCTCCAAGTTGAAAGACAACACCCAAGTTATTTCAGCTTTGGAAGGGCACAGGATGAAGAGGTGGCTGTCATAAAAGCAGCCAAAGGAAACAGTAAACATGTCAATGAATTCTTAGACCTGAGTGTGGGCCATCAGGACAGTTTTGATAAAAGCTCTAGGTACAAGAGGATTCACATTCACTTGCAAGCTCTCTTCTGCAGGACACTCTTGAGAAAGATTTGCACAAAAGTCTGCCTACTTATGAGACTTTTTGTTATCCAGAACAAAGGCTTCAAGTGCTGGGGAAGCAGAAGGAAACTTCACCATCCCCAAGATCCAAACAAGGACCCAGATGGCAGAAAGGCCATCTGTCACTGGAGAGGCACAGGAATCCTTCCAGCTCCCATGACACGGTCATGGACAAAGAGGTCAAAGCCAAAGCCCTCTGCTCCCACAGGAGGGCAGGACACTCTCCTGACTCCACCAAGCCATGCAAGGAGCCCACTGCTGTGGGAGGGCAGGGCAGCCTCTCACCACCCATCACAGGCAAAGGGATACCCCTGCGGTGGTAGTAGACACAAAAGCCACCTGTCCAGAAGGCCAAGCAGGCCCATCAGCTCAAGTCGGCATCTTGCACTGACACAACACAGAGGCCCACTGGCCCTGAGGGAAGGGCAGGAAACTCTCTCCATGCCAAGCCCCTGCACAATTGAAAAGCAGAATAAGCTGCCACTGGAGAAAAGAGCAGAACACAAAGAAAGCCTCACCCCCAAAGCCTCAGTCAAAGGGCCTGAGACTGAGGCTGGATCAGTCCCCACTATGGGCCTAGCAACAGTGGTCTGCCACTGAGGGATGGACAGAACTGTGGAGAAAAGGGATAGGCAGGGCCTCCTGATAGCAGCAGGCCAGGAAGGAACTCTGGAAACTCCAACAGGCTGGGCCCCGTTCTCAGCACAAGGTGGAAGCTGCCAAGCATTGGGAGCCTGAAGGTGGGGGTGCACTGACTGTAACTGGGCCACAAGACAATGCAAACCCACACCAACTGCCAAGTGGAGTAAGTCAGCATTCCACCCCAATGGCCTGATGAAAGGTTTGCCACTTCTGAACATAAATATTCCTTGGTCTCTTCTGCTTTTCTATACACAGTAGTCATCATTCAGACAAAATTTACCAGAAACAAAAGCCCAGTCATGAAACAAAGCAGTCAACAGAACCAGACTCAAAGATGACCAAGATGTTGGAACTACTAGAAAAGGACTTTAACTAGAATTAATATGTGAAAGGACCTACTGAAAAAGGTGGTCAACTTGCATGAACATATGAGAATTTTTGGTAGAGATGGAAAACATAAAAAATAGTCAAGTGAAAATGCTAGAAATGAAAAACAAGATTGTAAATGAGGAATTCCTTTGACAAGTTTAACAGCACACTAGACAAAACCAAAGAAAGAAAGAGTGAACCTAAAGATAGAATAATAGAAATTATCCAAACTAAAACATAAAGAGAAAAAAGGGGGGGGGGGGGAGACCAGAACAGAGCATCTGAGAACTGTAGGATGAGATCAAACACTCTATCATACTTGTAATTGGAGTCCCAGAAGAGGAGCGAAGGGGAGCAGAGAACAAGGCAGCAGATATATTTAAAGAAATAACAGTTACAAATTTTCCATAATTAATGAAAAGCAACAAAACAAGACCCCCAAACCTCAGACAACCAAGACAGATTAAATAAAACCTTCACTTGCTCCCTCAAGAAGTTTAACAGCTGCACTGTTAAAAATGCGAAAGTATCTTCTCCCTCTGAGCAAACTAGGAGAATCAAAAGATCTAAGCTATAGGAAACTTTTTCTTAATATACTAACATTGACAGAACATTTATTTCAGGTGAAGGGCTGGAAAAGATTTCCACGTGCCATGGATTTATTTTTCAAAGCTGTGTTTGAAGATGAGCCTGAAAACTTCCAGAGGGATTCAAAGCCTTTCCAAACACACGTACCAAAGGTTCACTACCTCCTTTCCACTTGTTTGCTTTAACAAAATCAAAGCAACAAGCATCTTAACTCTCCAAAGCCCCATGTCCAGTGGGCCCTCAGTGCTACACTGGTCTGTTGCTCATCACTGCTGTAAAGGTGACAGCTCAAGAGCTGGTAGCCCAATGCCCCTCCCTGATAACCTCACGGCAATCTGGAGGCTCCAGAGACAGGCTCTGATCATCTTTATTTGATGGACAAAAAAACCCAGTGACGAGGTCAGATTATAATTCAGGCATCCTTATTTTTAGTTGAGAATTACTGTAAGCAAGATTTTTTTTGTGCTTACTCCATTTTTATAAACATAAGCATTACATGACAACTTTGAAATTCTCAACATAAAATTTGAGAGTGGAAAAAACCATCAACAAAACCCCTCAAGGCACTTCCCACAGACTAGAGGCTTTGTAAATATGTACCATGACCACGTCAGCAGTTTCTCTAGAGGAGCAGAGAAATTTCACAAGCACCTAATGTACCTTTAACTCAGGGAGTCAATAAGCAACTATAAGTAGAACGTGCCTGCTTTAAAATAGAAAAAGTTCTGAAGCAAAACAGGCTAATATACCTGGGATTTACCAGCATACCATTGTTTTCCTCTACAATAAAATATTATCTTGCTAATTCAGTTACATTTGAAATACCTTACAACATAAAATGAGAGTGTGCTTTTTTTCACTCCCTCACTCATGAAGCTATTTGATTTTATTTGCCTTCTCCACACGCCTCCTCCTAAGAGTCTGATATCCCTGAAAACACTTTTCTCTTCTTTTTCCCCTAGCCCCACCATCCTCACCTCTCGATCATTTGAACACGGCACTTTATGACATTCACTGGAAGTTTACACCAAGCCACAGCCACAGTTTACCCAACAGTAACAGAATGCACTTTACAATTGGTAGGTGCAATTTTTTTTGTCTTTGCCATAGAAAATGGTAATTGCTTTCCTTTTAATTTTTTGTTTTGAAATCGTTTCAGATTGACAGAACAGGTGCAATGGTAGTAAAGAGAGTTCCCAAATATCCCGAATACCCCTTCTATCACTGTGGCACAATGATCAAAACTAAGAGGTTAACATGGCACAATTCTATTGACTAAACTTAGACTTCTCTTCTTCTCTAGACATCCAGCATCTCCTTCTAAGGTCCTCCTTCTGTTCCAGGATCTAATCCAGGACACTGTACCGCATTTACTTGTCATGTCTGCTTAGTCTAAAATCAGTGACAGTTTCTCAGTCTTTCCTTATCTTTCATGACCTTGATAATTTCAAATACTAGAATCTCACAGAACATCCCTAGATTTGGGTTTGTGTTTTGTTTTCTAATTATTAGATTGAGGTTACGGACTTTTGGAAAATACTACAGAGGTGAGGTACCCTTCTCTTCACATCATGTCAGGGGATACATACCTTCAATATGATTATTACAAGTAATGTCAACCCTGCTCACATGGTAATGTGAGGTCTGCCAGGTTTCCCCATTGCCATCAAGTTACTACTGTTACCATTCCATATTCTAATCCTTAGAAGCAAGTCACTGTGTTCAGTCCATGCTGAAGGGGCTCTACTTCCCAGAAGAAATAATGTCAAAGAATTTAGTACATTATTTTCAGTATACTTTGAATAATTAAAACCTAAGAAACTGTACTCACTGAATATTACACGTTTTTTTTAAGAGTCAGGGTCTTACTATGTTGCCCAGACTGGAGTGCAATGGCTATTCGCAGGTATGATCATTGCACACTATTGCCTCAAACTCAGGCTCAAGCAATGCTCCTGCCTCAATCTTCCAAGTAGCTGAGACTGTGAGTGCATGCCACAGCATCTGGCTTACAAATATTTAGCCTACTTTGTATGTATACAGCATGGCATTATATTAAAATCCTTAGATTTATGGGGATGTGTGGCTGGTAGAAAATATTTAAATGTTTCATTTCCTCATAATCATTTCACTGACATAAGAAATCTGACATTTGCCTTCATTGTTAAGTTAAATCCAGATACTATGTCTCATCTATTTAAGAGGAAAGCATGTAGCATCTTTTTGTAAAATGTCTTAGAGATGAAATCTACTGAACCCCCCAATTTTTCTAAAAATCCAACTGCTTCTAGTCTCACACTTTAGCTTTACTCTGACATATACACAGAATAAACACACAAAAATAAGCAACCAATTTAATGTGAAAAAGAATAAAACAGACCTTAAAAAAGTAGAAGTAATTAATGAGTAATAAACAAACAAACAAAAAAGAAATAAATTTGAAAATAAATCCAAGAGCTTTCCACAGACAGGCTATGAAGGAAACCCTAAAGAACCAACTAAAAACTTATCCGAGCTGCCTATTCAGTAAATTAGCCAGCTACAAAATATTTTCTCAAGTCAATAACCAAAACAAAAGCCCCAACTCTTATGCCCCAGCAATACTCAGTGAGATTTTATGCGTGCACACAGGCGCGCGCGCGCGCACACACACACACATACACACACACACACACACACACACACACACACACACACACCCCACACACATCCCACCAACAGCAGAGCTCTTCCCATTACCCCAACTTTTCACCACCACCCAGAGTAGTCTTGGTCCCTGTAACAGACTATCACTTGCCTCCCCAAAGGATGTTACCTCCTTCATCTTCACTAATAAAACTAACTTAAAATATTAAATTTCTTGGCTTTCTTGCAGCAAAAGATGGCAATATGTCATTGCACTGGTCAAGACAACATAGTCCCTGGGTAGTGAGCATCCCTAAATAAAAGGATGAAGTCTTGTTACGACATGCCTTTTGGTTTTTCCCCTTGGTCCTCTCACTTATGCCTGTGTGGAATGCAGACATGGTCAGGTGGAGGTGACACAGGTATGCTGTAACCAAAAAGAAAAGGCTAGCATGCTGGAGACAGAGCAGAAATCCAGAAGAAAGTCTGCTTCCCTGGGGCATCACCGGTCTCCACAGCTGCCCTGGTGACTCACCTGCACCCTCATCTTTAAGCCATGCTAGTGGAGCTTTCTTTCATATTCAGCTAAATATACTCCTGATACTGTCCTCTTATGTGAAGATAACAATATGGACTTCGGTCTGAAATACACATTTGGAAGTGATAGGATTTTATATCTGGAAAACTTGAGAATCAGCTAGAAATATGCAAAGTAATTACAGAATACAGAAAGGTGGATAATTACAAAATACACATAATAAAATCAATAGCTGTATTCCACTTCAGTTAGGTTATAGAAGGTCACAAAAGACCACCATCCATTTCACAACAAGACCACACTGCACAAAGTAAAAATCTAAATGGCCTTAGAAGCCAAACAGGTTGTTATATTCTACTACCATGCTAAATCCACTTATTAGAGTTCAGTAGCTTGTAGATTCCTCTGGGTTTTCTGAGTATACAATCATGTCATGTCTAGAAAAAGACAAGTTTTTTTCTAATGTTTATGCCTTTGTTTTATTTTGCATTGTCTAGTACACTACTGAATACAAGTGGTAAAATCTTAAGGCAAAGCATTATGCATAATGTTAGCTGTAGGTTTTTCAAAAATACGCTTTATTTAATGGCAAACATTCCCTTCTAGTCCTCTTTTGGCTGGGAGATACTCTCAACAATGGCTGTTGAATTTTATCAAATGATTGTTTTCTACATTTATAAAATAATCAGATGGATTTTCTCCTTTATTTTGTCAATGTGATAATTTACATTGATTAAGCTCTTTGAATGTTAATCAACTTGAATTCCTGACCTCACTTAGTCACAATGTATTATCCCTTTTTATATAATGCTGGATTAACTTTGTATTATTTTGTTTAAGACTTTTGCATCTATGTTAATGTACAGCTGATTGACACCACTGATGATAACATGCACCATTATTTTATATGACACTAAGAAAGAAAAAAGTCAATGAAAATATGACACAATGCTAAAACTGTATCAAACTCTAACACAATCCTGATGTCACACACTTTATTTTATTTTATTTTTTTCAGAGACTTTAAATGTGAAAAAATCTGGATCTCAGAATCAATTAAGTATAGTACATATATTTTTCACTTGACTGTCACAATAATCCTATAGTTAGCATATTGCCCATTAACAAACAATAAATCTCTACAATAAATCAAAAAATCAGCCGGGCATGGTAGCGTGTGCCTGTAATTCCGGCTACTGGGGAGGCTGAGGCGGAAGGATCACCGAAGCCCAGCGGGACGAGGCTGTGGTGGCCGGGAGCAGCCACTGCACTCCAGTCTGGGCGACAGAGCGAGACTCCAACTCAAAAACAAAACAAAACAAAACAAAAAACAGTATCTTGCTCAGGGTCACAAAGCTCATAACTGACAGACCCAGAATTCAAAGTCATTTTGTCTAACTCTGAAGTACACGTTCTTTTCATCATGCTACTGCCGACAAAACTACCTTAAAAGACAAATCTGGAGCTGCAGCTAGGTTTTTGATCAGGTTGGGTTTACCCTCCTAAAGCTTTTCACCAACTGGACTTCGGACTTCTCCGAATGTTATTAACTAAACACAATATGCTTCTCAAACACCTCAAGACAGTATCATTAACAACATACCTATTCAACTCAATGAGAAAGGCCTTATCTATGCAAGAATGATTACATGATTTCAATGTGATAAACACAATAGGTATGCCCAGGGAAAGTAGAAATTGTGCTGTATGATTAGTGAGCTGGAGGGTGGTCCACAACTTAGAATCTTGTCTGTAACATCAATATTAATATGTGTAGCAGAAAGAGTACCACAGCAGGATAGATTTGATTCTAACTTGGGTTTTGCCCTTAAATAGGTATGAAAATGTCGACAAGTTTTTTTAACTATTCTGAATTTGTTTACATATCTTAAAATTGCGATAGGACTACGTGATCCTTAAGAACTCCTCCATACCTAAGATTCAATGATTCTTTGACCACACTTCTGTCTCCTCTACTCAACAGTTTGAGTGTCTCCCCAGTAGTCCAAGATGTTCAAGAGCATCCAAAATCTGTTATACCTAACATATCCAAACTTTTGGTCCATTATTTCTACCATGCTCCTGTTAGTCTAGGCAAGTCCCTTGCTTCACTAGGCCACAAAACATGATCATTACTTTGTTTATGGTATTCCCTTACTCTGGAATGACTTCTTTCTGCTCTTCCATCTACTAAAATCCTATCTGGGAGACTCTTGGTTTCCAGTCCGATATTTAAGAAGCTTAGAAGTGGCTCTCTGCTCCTCCCATTTGACAGACATCCACATCTCTCGTATAGCACCAGCTGTGTCCTAGAGACACCATGGCAAAGGTGAAGGCCAGAGTGAATAGATTGGGCCATATTGGGTACCTGGTCACCAGGGCGGCTTCTAACTCTGGCAAAGTGAATGATGTCGCCATCAATGACCCCTTCATTGACCTCAACTACGTGATCTACATTTTCCAAGATGACTCCACCCACAGCAAATTCCATGGCACCATCAAGGCCAAGAACAGGAAGCTTGTCATCAATGGAAATTCTATCACCATCTTCCAGGAGCGAGATTCCACCAAAATCAACTGGGATGACACCAGCGCTGATTATGTAGTAGAGTCCACCAGCATCTTCAATACCTTAGAGAAGGCTGGAGACACTTATGCAGGAGCCAAAGCGATCATCATCTCCACCCCCTCTGCTGATGCCCCCATGTTTGTGATGGGCATGAACCACAAGAAGTACCAGAACAACCTCATCATTGTCAGCAACGCCTGCCTCCTGCACCACCAACTGCTTAGACCACCTGGCCAAAGTCAACCACAAAAACTTTAGCATTGTGGAGGGACTCATGACCACTGTCCAGGCCATCTCTGCCACCCAGAAGACTGTGGAAGGCCCCTCAGGGAAGCTGTGGCGCGACGGCTGCAGGGCTCTCCAGAACATCATCCCTGAATCCACTGGCACTGCCAAGGCTGTGAGCAGGATCATCCTTGAGCAGCATGGGAAGCTCACGAGCATGGCCTTCTGTGTCCCCTCAGCCAATGTATCCATTGTGGACCTGACCTGCCATTTGGAGAAACCCGCCAAATATGATGACATCAAGAAGATGGTGAAGCAAGCATTTGAGGGCCCCCTCAAGGGTATCCTGGGTTACACTGAGCACATAGTTGTGTCCTCCGACTTTAACAGTGACACCCACTCTTCCACCTTCAATGCTGGGGCTGGCATGGCCCTCAATGACCACTTTGCTAAGCTCATTTCCTGGTATGACAGAATTTGGCTACAGCAAAAGGGTGGTGGATCTCATGGTCCACATGGCCTCCAAGGATTAAGAGCCCCCAGACCACCAGCCCCAGTGAGAGCACAAGAGAAAGAGAAGCCCTCAGCTGCTGAGGAGACCCTGCCACACTCAGTCCCTGACCACACTGAGAATTCCCCCTCCTCACAGTGTCCATGCCAGACCCTCTGAAAAATCGGGGTGGGGGGACCTAGGAAGCCCCACCTCATCACATACCACCAATAAAGTTGCCTGTACTCAAAAAGAACACTTTTACAAGTCATCACTCTGTACTAACACAAATAAAAAGCTGAACTGAAAAATTAACAACTTTTCTCTAATCTTTCAGACAAAAGATGTAACAAGGCAAAACCTTTGCTTAAAACTGAAGGCACAGACAGGCAAATACAGAGAATCACAATTTACTAGAGGAGAAACATCTGCAGGAACCAGTGCTGGGATGGAAAACCTTAGATGTAATTAACAAATTGCTGGAGGCTCAGTGTGGACAAGTCTGAGAGAGAAAAACTCCAGGGGAGCCCAGTCATTGCAGGGGAGCAGGGATCCCCACACTTTTTGAGTCTTACCTCCAGGAGCTTAACCAGGCAAACATTTTACCAGAGCCTAGCCTGCTAGGGTTTTACCAGAGTCTAACCTACCTAAGGGAAGTAAATACCCAACTCTAGCTGGCTCTAGCCTTCCACATAAAGGAAGGGAATACTCAACTCCTGCTCCCTATAGTCATCCTGTTCCGCCTAAAGAGGTTTGGGGAAAAAGCAAGAAGCAATTGTGAAGTTCACAGTCCAGGGTCACGGTCTCAACCAGAAGACTGAAACCAAGTCATGGGAATAGAGAACACTTGCTCTCCCCCCACACTATACCACCATACTACTTTGGGCCTAGTTACCCAGAGTTCCTTTCACCTAGTACATCCATCATGTACTGACTTCAACAAAAAATTACAAGGCATACTAAAAGGCAAAAACACAGTCTGAAGAGACTGAACAAGCATAAAGACCACAATGAGACATGGTAAAGATATTGAAACTATCATAACAGAAATCTGCAATAACTACAATGAATATGCCCAAGGTTCTAATGGAAAAAACAAACAACACATAAGAACAGATGAATAATGATAGCAGAGATATAAAAATGCTAAGAAAGAAGCAATAAGAAATGCTAGAAATCAAACACACTAATAAAAATGAAGAATGCCTTTGGTGGGTTCATTAGGGGACTGAATACAACTAAGCAAAGATTTATAAGAGAAAATACTAAAACTGAAAGACACAGAGAAAAAAATTGGGAGAAAAAAAGGACAGAATATCCCAAAACTGTAAAACAACTACAAAAGGTATCAATACATGTAATGGAATCATTGAAAGGAAATGAAACAGAGAAAGGAACAGAAGTAATATTTGAAGCAATAGTGATTGAGAATTTCATCAAATTAATACCAAGACACCAAATCCAGGAAGCTCAGAGAACAGCAAGAAGAAAAAAAAAACTTTAAAAAAATCCCACACCTATGGATATCATACTCAAATTTCAGAAAATCAAAGAAAAGAAAAGAAATCTCAAAAGAAGTGAGAAGAAAAAAACATCTTACCTATAGAAAAGCAAAGATAAGAATTACATCCGACTTCTCCTCAAAAACTATGCAAGAAAGAAGAAAGTGGAGTGAAATTAGTATGTTTAGGAAAAAAAAAACCAACATAAGAATCCCTATACCTTGCAAAATTATCTCCTCAAAAGTGAAGAAGAAATGAAGACTTTCTCAGATTAAACAAAAAAAAAAAAAAAGGAGAAAATCTGTTGCCAGTAGTCTTACTAAAAGAAATGTTAAAAGAAGTTCTTCAGAAAGAAGGAAAATGATATAGGTCAAAAACTCAGATCTGCATAAAGAAAGAAAGAAGTTGTTGCTAGTGTGTGTGTGTGTGTGTGTGTGTGTGCGTGTGTGCGCGCGCTTGTCCCCCAAGATGGTGGATTAGAGGCTTCCAAGCATGCCTCACCCATCAAAACAGAGTGAAACAGTGTTTTCCAAGAAGGGAAACAGATATTCATCAGAATGGCAGACCTCAGGAAGGAGAGGACAAGCAAAAAGCCCCTGTGACAGCACTCCACAGAAAAAAGTGAGCGCAATCACCAGACCACAGGACAGGACTGAAAACTCCCCTCTGGGACATACCTTCTAATCAGGAATCTGAACAACTCAGGCCACAAGACAACACCCCGTTTCTCCAGGGCCCTGGAGCTGTTTCTGGGGAGGCTGAGAGTTGCTGACAGGGAAAAACACCCAGAAAAGCTACAGGTACTAAACCAAAGCCGAGTCACTGAGAAAGGCACCCTTTTTTATTGGGGCCCATTGTTGCACCAACAGCGGCTTCTGCGGGTACTTGGATTTCTGCCCAGAGACAAGACTGAAGCAGTGGAGGGGCTTCCCACACCTGGTTCAAAGTGTGAGCAAGGAGTTTGCCTAGGGCTTGAGACTCTGGGCTCATTCCTACCTGCAGCTAGGAGCAGTGGGAGACCCCCCAAAGTTGTGTCTCCTTCCTGGAGAGACCGGCTGCCAGGGTCAGATCTTCGATCCGGAATTGGTCTCTGTGTATATCATTGCCTAGACACCCCACCTTCCCTCACCCCTACAGGCAGTGGTGACAAGGGGCCCCAGCGATACCAAGGAAAACTCAGAATATCAACCTAAATAACAAGAGCCTAGCAGAGGGCCCCACTCCCAAGCTCTAGAACCTGCATCCTGAGCAGAAGGAGAGATGCCGCAGCCATGGTTACTAATGAACAGTGAGTCCTACAGCCTACGTCAGTTTTGCAACCTGAAATTCTTCAGCGAGTACCACTGTTAAGAATCCTAGCCTCCTTCCCAGACCCGCGGGGGGTGGCGTGCCCCAGTAATGCTGAGGAAGAGGAAGGCTCCTCACCTCGCTCCTACACAACTGGGAAAGCAGACTAAGCAACAGGAAACCAGCAGGAGGGTTCTCACTCTGCATTTGAATCAGCAGCCTGAGTGGTAGGAGAGTTCCTGACCCTGTAGTTTCTCCTGGGCAGGGAGCCCTGAAGCCAAGGCCAGCTCCATGACCCAGCATCAAGCTACAGGTGTCATGGTGGGACACCACAGCCTGCCCTTCAAGTCTGTCAGGGAAGTGTCCCACCCCAGTACCAAGGGTCTGGTGGCCCCCATTTCCACACACCCTGATTTGTAACCTATACTGTCCCATCCTTCTTGGGCAACCATCCATGTGCAATGAGGCCTCCTGTAATCCACGCCCTACCTCACCCAACCACCTAGAGTACGAGCCTGAGCCACCTGGGGGCAGGGTCCTTGGTACTGAGCTGCTCTCTATGCTCAATGCCCAGACATTCCCAGGTAGCTGGAGCTCCCACTCCTCTAGATTAGGAGCTTAAGCCACCCTCCCCTTCTTGAGCAGAGAACTTGAGGCAGCAGAGATCACCCAACACCTCACCAAGGTACACTTCTGGGCACTCAAGAGGCCACACACCAGACCCAGCCTCAGAGAGGGTTCCTGTGCCCAACATCAGTGGACCTGTAGGGGTGGGCTCTGCCCAGTTTGGGCCTACCCATTTTGGTTCTCCTCTCCCTGGGGCTGAACTGGAAACACAGACCACAGTGTATTGGGCACACAAGTTCACAGCTGAGACAAGAGTGCTTCTTCCACTAAATAAATATCAAGTAAATACCCATCCACATCAACAGTAGCCTGCTCATACTTATAGGTGCCACTTGCTGGCCTAAAGGTTGAATGATGCACCACAACAGGTAATTTACTCACACCAACATACAACACCCAGAAGCAAGTTAAGCCTCCTGAAACTCCTATCACCCTAGACTCACAGGAAGCAGTGGGCCAACTCATCCTCCCACTACATCACCATTACAACTAACACCTGGGAAAGCCTACATACACAGGCCATCTATATCAAAAGAATTTATACAGATTAGCCACCATAGTTCATCTAAATGAGAAAAAACCAGAGAAATAACTCTGAAAACATGAAACAAACAAACAAACAAAAACAGAGGCTTACCCCTCTAAAGGGGTTCACCAACTCTAAAATAAGAGAAACTAACGACAGTGAAATTCCTGAAATGTCATAAAATGAACTCAAAATATTGATTACAAAGAAGCTCAATAAGGTGCAAGATAAAACTAATAACCAACTAAAAGAAATTAGCAGAACAATGCAGGAGGTGAAAGGAGAGTTTGACAACTTAAAAAAAAAACTAAACAGAACTAAAAAAAACACACTGGAGGAGATGCAAAACACAGTACAAAGCTATAGCAATAGGCTAGAACAAGCAGAAGAATTTCAGCGACAGAAGACAGGCTCTTCAAACTAACCCAGTCAGACAAAAAGAATCAAGAAGAATGAGCGAAGCCTACAAGAACTATGAGATTATGTAAAGCAACCAAACCTATAAATCATAGACATTCCAGAGGGAGAAGAAGCTAAAGAAAAGAGTGTGGAAAATATATTCAAGGAAATAATTCAAGAAAACTTCCCTGGTCTTGAGAGAAACCTAGACATCCAGAAACAAGAAGCCCAAAGGAATCCTGCAAGATATATCACAGAAAAACCTCATCAAGGCATACCATTGTCAGATTCTCCAAAGTCAATGTGAAAGAAAATATCCTAAGAGCAGCAAGAGAGAAGCAACAAATCACTTATAAAGAAAAGGACATTAGACTAACAGCAGACTTCTCAGCAGAAACACTACAAGTCAGAAGAGAATAGGGACCTATTTTCAACCTCCTTAAAGAAAAAAAAAATGCCAGCCAAGAATCCTGTATCCAACCAAACTAAAACTTCATACACAAAGGAAAAAGTCCCTCCCAGACAAACAACATTAAAAGGAATCTGTCACCACTAAACCACCCCTACAAGAGATCCTCAAAAGTTTGACACTGGAAATGAAATGACTTTCATTATCACAAAAGAGCACATAAGTTCAAAGCTCACAGTGCCTATACAGCAAGTACACATTAGACTTATGTGTAACTAGCTTAAAACACAATTAGCAGAAACAAAACCTCACATATCAATGTCAACCCTGAATGTAAACGAACTAAATGCCCCACTTAAAAGAATCTGAGTGATAAACTGGACTTAAAAAACAAGATCCAGCCATATGCTCCCTCCAAGAGACCAACCTGCTGGCCAAAGACAGTCACAGACTCAAAGTTAATGGGTAGAAAAAAATATTTCAGGTGAATGAACAACAAAAACGAGCAGGAGTAAACACTCTCATATTAGATAGCTCAGACTTTAAATCAAAAACAGTTAAAAAAAAAATACAAGCCGGGCTCGGTGGCTCAGCCTGTAATCCCGCGCCTTGGGAGGCTGAGGTGAGTGGATTGCCTGAGCCCGCGGGTTCAAGACCCACCTGGGCAACTTGGAGAGACCTCATCTCTACAATAAATCAAAAAATTAGCCGAGCGTGGTAGCACACGCCTGTAGTTCTGGCTACTTGGAACACTGAGGCGGAAGGATCGTTGGAGCCCAGCAGGTCGAGGCTGCGGTGGCCAGAAGCATGCCACTGCACTCCAATCTGGGTGACAGAGTGAGACTCCAACTCAAAAAAATAAAAAATAAAAATAAAAATCAGTAGCACTCCTACATACCAACAATCCTCAAGTTAAGAAAAAAATCAAGAGTTCAATCTCATTCATACTGCCACAAAAAACAACTAACAAAAACTCTAGGAATATATCTAACTAAGGAAGTGAAAGATGGCTACAAAACACTAAGAAATCACAGATGGCACAAATAAATGAAAAAAATTCTGTGTTCATGGATTAGAATAATCAACATTGTTAAAAATGACCATACTGGCCAAAGCAATCTATAAATTCAATGCAGTCCTGATCAAATATCAACTTTGTTCTTCACAGAACTAGAAAAACCACGCTTAAAGTTTATATGGAATCAAAAAAGAGCCCACATAGCCAAAGTAATTCTAAGCAAAAAGAACAATTGCAGAGGCATCACATTGCCTGACTTCAAATTCTATTATAAAGCTATAGTAACTAAAACATCATGGTATTGGTATAAGAATAGACAGATTGACCTATGGAACAAAATAGAGAACCCAGAAATAAAGCCACATCCCTACAACCAACTGATCTTTGACAAGGCTGACAAAAATAAACAATGAGGAAAAGATACCCTATTCAAAAAACGGTGGTGGAAAAAACGGCTAGCCATATGTAGAAGAATGAAACTAGACTCCTATCTCTTACCAAATACAAAAATTAACTCAAGATGGGTCAATGACTTACATGTAAGACCTGAAACTAAAAAAATCCTAGAATAAAACCTAGGAAACACTCTGCTGGACATTGGTCTAGGCAAAGGACTTATGATGAAGTCCCCAAAAGCAACTGCAACAAAAACTAAAATAGACAAATAAGACTTAATTAAACTAAAAAGGTTCTGCACAGCAAATAAATAAATAAATAGTAATAATCAACAAAGTGAACAAAAACCTACTGAATGGGAGAAAATATTTGCAAATTTTGCCTCAAAAGGCTGATATCCAGAATCTACAAGGAACTCAAACAACTCAACACAAAAAAGTCAAATAACCCCATCAAAAAATGGGCAAAGGACATGAATAACACTTCTCAAAAAAAGACTTATAAGCAGTCAACAAACACAAGAAAAAAATGCTCAATATCAGTCATCATCAGAGAAATGCAAATTAAAACCACAATAAGATATCATATCACACCAGTCAGAATGGCTATTAGAAAGTCAAAGAACAACAGAAGTTGGCACAGTTGTGGAGAATAGAAAACACTCATTCACTGTTACTGTTAGTAGAACTGTAAACTAGTTAAACCTCTATGGAAAACTGTCTGGAGATTTCTCAAAGAACTAAAAATTGAATGACCATTTGACCCAGCAATCCCGCTACTAGGGATCTACCTAAAGGAAAAGAAACCAATATATGAAAAAGATACCTGTACTCACATGTTCATTGCAGCACTATTCACAATAGCATAATCATGGCACCAACCCAAGTGCCCACGAAAAATTGACTGAACAAAGAAAATGTGGCATATATACACCATGGAATACAATACAGTCAATAAAAGGAATGAAATCATGTCCTTTGCAGCAACACGGATGGACCTGGAGATCATCATCCCAAGTGAACTGACTCAGAAACAAAAAACCAAACACTGCATGTTCTCACTCACATGTGGGAGCTAAGTGGTCACAAAGATGGAAATAACAGACACTGGAGATACCAACGAAAAGGGAGGTAGTAAGGGGACTAGGATTCAGAAACTACCTATGGGGAACAATGTTCACTATCTGGGGAATAGGCTACCTGAGACACAATCCCCACCACTACACAATGTGTCCATATAACAAACATGCATGTGTGTCCCCTGAATCTAAAACAAAATAAATGAAAATAAAAAATAAATTAAGAAAGAAAGAGTGTCAGAGAAATGTGAAGGTCACGTAACAACTTTTTAAAAATTCTTAATATTGTGAAAGCAAGTCTTGCTAAAGAGTAGGTCTCAACAGTGGGTTGCAAATATTCAGTAAACTATGCTGTCATCCTGGATACATTGTCATCCAGGCTCTGTTGTTCCATTTATAGAACAAATAAAAGTTTATAAAAAGATCATTATAATAGCATATGGCAACAATGTATTTAACTATATATGCTTTGTGTATATGTGTGCGTGTGTATGCATGCACATATACATAAAATGTTATATAAACTTATATAAAAGAAAAATGAATGACAGCAATGAGAGAAGGGACAGAAGTGGTAGACAGATGTAGGTTCCACTTCTAACTGTATTCCATCACATCTATAGTTACTTCCTCGTCTTGAACTCCTGAAAGTCATGGATCAAGAATGGATCTTGTGTTCACGAACATATTAAGAAATATTAGAAATATTATGTTATTATAAGGGACTTGTGCCACCTTTGAAGTGGTATAGCGTTACTTGACACTGAACTTGGTAGAGTAGTATTATGGACACTGGAGACTCAGAAAGAAGGGGGAGGTAGGAAAGGGGGAAGGGATGAAAAAATCACCTCTCAGGTACAATGTGCACAGGTGGGGGTTGTGGGTACACTTAAAGCCCAGACTTCTTCACCACTATACATGGCATTTATGTAAGCAAAAACTATTTGTACTCTCTAAACTTACTGAAATAAATACTTAAAAAATAAAAAAAGAAATTGGACTTGGATTAGTTGTAAATATATAATGCAAATTCTAAGGAAACAATTTTAAAAAGTTAAAAAACAGTACAACTGATGAGCTAAGAAAGTAGAGAAAATGGAACTATATGAAATACTCAATTAAAATACAAAAAACCCTGCACAAAGTGGCATACACCTGTAGTCTTAGTTGCTTGGGAGGCTAAGGCAAGAGGATCACTTGAGCTCAGGAGTTCAAGACTAGCCTGGGCAACATAATTAGAGCCCCATCTCTCTTACACACACACACACACACACACACACACACACACACAAAAACAGAAGACAAAAGTAGGAACACAGCAGAAGAATAAGGGCAACAAACAGAAAACAGTAACAAATATGGTAGATCTATGATGGTAATTACTTTGAATGTCCATGGTCTAGATGAACTAATTAAAAGATAGACATTGCCAGTATGAATCAAAAAACAAGACCCAACTGTATGCTGCCCACAAGAAACCCATTTTTAATATAAAGACACATACAGATTAAAAATGAATGGATATAGAAAGAAATATTATAGATTAGTTACCAACACTAATCTAAAGAGAGCAGGGGTAGCTTTACTAAGTTTAAACAGAGCAGACTTTACAGCAAGAAAAGTTATCAGGGATGAAGAGACACATTATATAATGATGCATGAGTCAGTTCTCCAAGAAAACATAACAATCCTTAACATGTATGCATGTACCAAACAACAAAGCATCAAAATATATGAGGTAAAAACTGAAAGAATTTCAAGGAGAAATGCAGGCATACCTCAGAGATACTGCAGATTCAGTTCTAGACCACCACAACACAACTTTTTTTGGTTTCCAGTGCATATAAAATGTATGGTTTTTTTTAAGATATAATGCTGTTACACACTTAATAGACTATACTTGAGTGTATAACAGCATTATGTCTAAAAAAAAAAAGTACATACCTTAATTTTGAAATACTTAATTGCTTAAAAAAATGCTAAATGATAATCTGACACGTCAGTAAGTCACAAACTTTTTGCTGGTGGAGAGTCTTTCCTCAATGTTGATGGATGCTGGCTGATCAGGGTGGTGGTTGCTGAAGGTTTGGATGGCTGTGGCAATTTCTTAAAATAAGACAACAATGGGGGGGGTGGGACTGGCAGTTGAGGGAAACTGCTAGGGGAGGGAGGGGCATACCTCATCAACAAGGGAATCTGCATGATTGGTGTTTATATACCTACCCCTTAAATGTACCTCACATCTTTCTAATAAATAAGTAAATGAAATAAAGTCTGCTACACAGATTGACTCTTTCTTTCACGATAAACTTCTCTGTGGCATGCAATGCTATTTAATAGCACTTTACCCACAGTAGAACTTCTTTCAAACCTTAAGTTGATCCTCTCTTCATCAACATAGTTTATATAATATTTCTAAACTCTTTGTTGTCATTTCAACAATGTTCATAGCATCTTCACCAGAAGCAGATTCCATCTCAAGAAACCACCTCTTTGCTCATGTATAAAAAGTAACTCCTCATCTCTTCAAGTTTGATCATGAGATTGCAGGAATTCACTCGTATCTCCAGGTTCCACTTATAATTGTATTCTACCACATCTGTAGTTACTTCCTCTACATAAAGTCTTGAACCCCTCAAAGTGATCCATAAGGGCTGGACTCAACTTCTTACAAACACTTGTTAGTGTTGATATTTTTGATCTCCCAGAAATCACAAATGCTTTTAATGGTATATGGAATGGTGAATCCTTTTCAGAAGGTTTTTAATTTATGTTGTCCAGATCCATCAGAGGAATCACTACCTATGACAGCTTACAGCCTCAGGAAATCTTTTCTTAAAGAAGACTTGAAATTCAAAATTACTCCTTGATCCATGAGCTACAGAATGGATCTTGTGTTCATGAACATAAAAACCATATTTATCTCCTTGTATATCTTCGTCAGAGCTCTTGGGTGACTAGGTGCATTGACAATGTGCAGGAACATTTTGAAGGAAGTTTTTTTCTGAACAGCAGATCTCAACAGTGGGCTTAAAATAGTCAGCAAATCATGCTAAAACCATCCAGGCTTTGTTGTTCCATTTACAGAACACAGGCAAAATAGATTCAGCATAAATCTTAAAGGTTCTAGGATTTCTGAAATAGTAAATTAACATTGGCTTCAACTAATAGTCACCAGCTGTTTAGTCCCTAAAAAGAAAGTCAGCCTATCCTTTGAAGCTTTGAAGACAAACACTGCCTTCTCTCTAGCTACAAAAGTCCTAGATATAATCTTCTTCCAATAGAAGGCTGTTTTGCCTACATTAAAAATAGGTTGTTTAGTGGAATCACCTTAATCAATGATCTTCTAGATAATGTGCTACAGCCTCCACATCAGCACTTACTGCTTTTCTTTGCACTTTTATATTATGGAGTCTGCTTCTTTCCTTAAACCTCATCATCTGCTAACTTCCAATCTTCCTTCTGTGGTTTCCCCACTTCCCTCAGTTATCACAGAATTGAAGAGTTAGGATCTTGCTCTGGATTAGGCTTTGGTATAAGGGAATGTTGTGGCTGGTTTGACTTTCTACCCAGACCACTAAAACTTGTTCCATATCGGTGATAAGGCTGTTTCACTTTCTTATCATTTGTGTGTTCACTGGAGCAGCACTTTTAATTTTCTTCAGGAACTTTTACTTTGCATTCACAACCTGGCTAACAGTTTGGTACAAGAGGCCTAGCTTTCAGCCTGTCTCAGTTTCGACATGCCTTCCTCACTAAGCTTAAGCATTTCTAGCTTTTTATTTAAAGTGAGAAGTATGTGACTATTTCTTTCATTTGAATACTTACGAGCCATTGTAAGGTTTTAACTGGCCCGATTTCAATAGTGTTATGTCTCAGGGATCAGGGAGGTCTAATGAAGAAGAGAGATGAAGAAAGGCCGGTTTGTGGAACAATCAGAATGCACACAACATTTATTGATTAAATTCAACATCTTATATGGGCATGGTTCATGATGTCCCAAAACAATCACAATAGCAATATCAAAGATCACTGATTACAAAGCACCATAACAGATCTGATAGTGAAAATGATCGAAATAGTGCAAGAATTACCAAAATGTGACACAGACATGAAGTGAGCACATGCTGTCAGAAAAATGGCATCAGTAAACTTGCTTTGACACAGAGTTGCCACAAACATTCAATTTTTTTTTTTTAAAGCACCGTCTGCAAAACACAATAAAGCTAAGTACAAATAAACAAGGTATGCCTATAGATGAATGCACTATTATAGTTGATTCTGGGCCATAGAACATAACTCAACAAATTTAGAAGAATAGAAATCCTACAATGTTGCCCTCAGATCACTGTGGAAATAAACTAGAAATAATAGCAGAAAGATTATAAACAACTCTATGCTCACAAATTTGATAGTGTAAATGAAATATACCAATGTACTGAGACACAACCTGCTAAAACTCATGTAAGAAATAGACAATGTGAATAGGCCTATATCTGTTTTAAAAATTAAATCAAATATTAATAACCTTCTAAGACAGAAAAGTACCAAGCTCAGAGGGGTACACTGGTAATTTCTACCAACCAAATATTTAATGAAGAAATTATATCAATTCTCTATAATCTTTTTCAGAAAACAGAAGCAGAGGCAATGTTTCCTAACTCATTCTATGAGGCTTACATGAGCCTGATACCAAGACCAGACACTGATATTAAGAGAAAAGAAAACTACAGACCAATGTCTGTCATGAAAATAAAAGCAAAAAATCCTCAACAAAATATTAGTAAGTCAAATTCAGAAATGCATAAAAGAATTAAACATCAGGACCAAATGGGATTTATCCTGGGTATGCACGACTGGTTCAACATTAAAAAATCAATTAACGCAAACCACTACATCAAAAGGCTTAAGAAGAAAAATCACATGATTACACCAACAGATGCAGAAAAAGCATTTGACACAGCCAGCACTTATGATAAAAACTCTCAGCAAACAAGGATTAGAGGGAAATTCCCTCTACTTCATAAAGAACATCTACAAAAAACCTACAGTTAATACCCCACTTAATGGTGAAAAGCTCAAAACTTTCCTACTAAGATCAGGAACAAGACAAAGTTGACCCCACTCATCATTCATTTTCAGCATCATACTGGAAGTCCTAGTCAATGCAATAAGATTAGAAAACAAGATAAAAGGTCCACACACCGGGAAAGAAATAAAACTGTTTTTCAGATAATATGATTGGGAATCACAGGGAAGATGGTGGCAGAGCCAGTCGGACTAAGTGAGACCCAGTGTGAGTGAGTGAGTGTATGGAAAATTTTGCATATGTTTCAGTGAATAAGTGGGCAAGTGAGTGGCTGACTGAGTAGGGACTCGGGAGCAAGTGGCCAGGGTTCTCCTGGTGAAGCGGCTGGTGCCGCAGCCGCTCTGCTTGGTTCCTAGTGCTTCCAGGGGCGCAGAAGCTGAGCACCATTTTTTAAAAAATCAACAAAGCCCTTCCCAGAAAGAAACTGCCAGGAGAGACTGCCTGAAAACTGGGCAGGAATGTGCCCAGCTTGCTCACCACAGAGTAACAGACCTGACCCGATCTCTGTGACCAGCAGATTAACTATTCAGGGGTTAATCATGACCCAGAGGGAATATCCCAAAAGCACAAACTCCAGAGGGACAGGACGAGTGCTGAGTCTCAGGCGCCCCACCCCCTACCCTGAGTCAGCTGCAGAACAAAGGGTATGGTCAGAAAAGGACAAGAAAGACCTCCAAAGAGATCAGTGGTGTGTCCAGGGATGACCCAAACCCCTCCTCCCCAGCAGTCCTCTGAATGTCAGACCCATATGGCTGGGGCACGACTAAGAGGGACGAACCCAGGCAGAGCCTGGACGTCAGTCATAATAAGACTCTACTCCAGGAAAAACCTGGCTAGGGTACCCTCCGCCAGTCCCTGGGGAAGAGGGAGGAGATCCCTCTAACCATACTAGAATGGGAGAGGAGGACTGAAGTCCCACCCAATCAGGCTGCCCCCTCCTTTTTCCCTGAGTCGAACACCGAAGATTGTGAATGAGGCCAAAGCTCTGCAGGAGACAGCAGAAGGGCAGCTGAGAGAAACAACTACAGAACCTGCCACAAGAGGGCAGGCTTTTTGTTTGTTTTTGTTTTTAATTTGTGTATATTTTTCCTTTGTGCATGAATGTGTGAGGGTTTGATCTGCATTCCCCTCACCACCCCTCCCCTTTCTTTCTTTCTTCCTTTTCTGTTTTCCATTTACATGTGTACGTGAAGGATTGAGTACTCATATCTGTTTATTGTTTGCTTGTTTTTGATTTTTTGTTCTTTTTTTTTAGTTTAATGTGTGTATGAATACATGTGTGAGGGTTCGATTTGAATTCCTTTTCTTTTCTGTTTTTTCCCCCACTTTTTTTTTCCTCCTTTCATTTTGGGTTGGGCATGTATATGTGTTTGGTTTTCCTGGTTTTTGTTATTGTTTTTGGTTTTTTGCTTTGTTGTTACTCCAGTTTGTTTTGGTGTGTGTTATACGTGTTTGTGTTTAATTGTTTTTTGCTTTGGTTTCTGCTCTTGTTGTTCTGTGTTTTCTTATTTTTAAAAAATTTTTGTCCGTTTTATTTCATTCTACTTTTCTCTGTTCTCTTCATTGCTCTTACTGTATCTTGGACTCAGGGAGTACACACATATACCCTTTATCATCATATAGAGTGGTGGTGGGAACCCATACCACAATCAATGAACACTGTGATTTGCAAGTAGTTTCTGAATCCTAACTGCCAATTCTCCACCTTATTCAACTCTCAAAACTATAAGAGACAGCAAATCTTCCCACCCACAGCCCTGTTTCAAAATAAAACAAATTCAGAGCCCTGATCAAGGAAGAATAGAGGGCTGAGCAAACATCAGAAGAGAAAGCCTCTCCTACTGACACTGAATAACAGAACTAAAGAGAAAAGAAAGATCTGTCACAAAGGAGGAAAAATAATGGAGGAACACAAGTAATTCCCAGTGACACAAAGAAATCACGTGAAAAATCAGATGTCAGAGCCCAAACAATGGAAGTCACCAATGACTGGCCCCAGAATACAACAGGGATTAGGAAACGAATGGAAAGAGTGAGTAAGACTCAAGAAGGACAAGATGCAACACTGACTTGTAACAGAGATTTTGGTCATAAAAAAATCCCATCCAGTTGGCAGTATTGGGAAACTGCCAGGGGGCGGGGGGGGGGGGGCAGGATTGGCAGTAGTGAAAAACTGCCGGGGGAAGGGGATGCATACTTCATCAACAAGGGTATCTGCATAATGAACATTTGTATACCTAACCCTGAATTGTACCTCACAAATTTAAAATTTTTTAAAAATCTCATCCAAGAAATAAATAACAAGATGACAAGCATAGAAAGCAGAATTAGTCAAACAGAAGAAAGAATCTCAGAATTTGAAGAACAAAACATGGAATTAACCCAATCTGTAAAAAACATGAAAGAAAGAAAGAAGCCTCCAAGACATATGCAATTAGATAAAGAGGCCGACCCTACACCTGACTAATATCCCAGAAGAAGAAAGGGAAATGGAGAACACCTTAAAGAAGTATTACAGGAGGTTATCCAAGAAAACTTTCCCCATCTCACCAGAGATGTTATCATCAAACACAAGCGATACGGAGAACCTTCGCAAGACATCAAATGATAAGACCAACCACCAGACACATAGTAAATCACAAAGTAGGCACAAAATAAAAGATCCTAAAGACAGCAAGAGAGAAAGGTCAGACTACCTACCAGGGTAAACCAACTGGAATAGCAGCAGACCTATCGGCAGAAACACTACAAGCTAGAAGGGACTGGAATCCAATATTAAAAGTCCTTAAAGATAAACAATTTTAACTAAGAATTTCCTATCCACCCAAGCTTAGCTTCATTAGCGATGGGGAATGAAAATCCTTCCCAGACATCTAATACCTAAGAGATTACGCAGCTCCCAGACCAGCTCTGCAGGAGATGCTTAAAAAGGTATTAAGCACAAAAGAAAGAAAAAAAGAAAGACCATGCGCTTCCCAAGAGAACAGCAGAACACAGAATCAACAGAGAATATGTCATGATTGCACACTTGAAAATACATACAGGCAGGGGCAGGGTGGCTCAAGTCTGTAATCCCAGCACTTTGGGTGCTGAAGTGAGAGGATTAGCTGAGCCCACAGGTTTGAGAACAGCTTGGGCAACTTGGCGAGATGTCATCTCTACAAAATAAATCAAAAAATTTAACCGGGCGTAGCAGTGCAGGCCTGTAGTTCCAGCCCAGCAGGTCGACACCGGGGTGGCCGTGAGCACACCACTGCACTCCAGCCTGGGCGATGGAGTGAGACTCCAACTCAAAAAAAGAAAATATACACATACATCAACCCAAAAGCTAAAAGAAAACAAACAAACAAAAAACTTTATAAGAACCTCATGATGGAGATAAACAATCATGTTTCAATAATCAGCCTGAATGTGAATGGACTAAATACACCACTGAACAGACACAGAATGGCAAACTGGATAAAAAACCATGACTCAATAGTTTGCTGCATCCAGGAAACTCATCTCACCACTAGGTACACACACAGACTCAAAGTTAGAGGATGGAAAACAAGTTTCCAGGCAAATGGATCACAAAAGAAGGCAGGAGCTGCGATCTTACTATCGGACAAATCAACATTTAAGTTATCAAAAATTTTAAAAGATACTGAAGGACACTACATAATGATAAAAAGTTCAATCCATCAACAAGAAATATCCATCCTAAACACATATGCACCCAACAGAAGAGTACCAGTGTTTATGAAGCAGGTACAAAGTAAACTAAAAAAGATATTGACTCTAACACTATTATAGCTGGGGACTTAAATACCCCACTAACAACCCTAGATAGATCATCAAGGCAAAATATCAACAAAGAGATCTGGAACCTCAACTTAATGCTCAACCAAATGGATTTAATAAATACCTACAGAATACTCCACTAAACAACCACGGAATATACATTCTACTCATCACCACATGAAATGTACTCCAAGATCAATCACATCTTCAAGCATAAACAAATTCACAAGATTGAAATACTGCCATGCACCTTCTTAGACCACAATGGAATAAAAATAAATATCAACACCAACAAAATTCCCCCAAAACCCACAAAGACATGGACACTAAACAGCATGATGCTGAATAAGTACTGGGTCAACACAGAAATCAAAACAGAAATCAAAAGATTCCTGGAAACAAATGAAAACAAAGAAACAGCCTACCAAAACCTCTGGGATGCCATGAAAACAATTCTAAGAGGGGAATTTATATCTCTACAAACACACATCAAGAAAATGGAAAGATCACACTACCAACAAAAAAAGCCCTGGACAAGATGGTGTTCGAGTGGAATTCTACAAAATGTACACGGAGGAGCTGATACCAATTCTATTGAAAGTATTCCAGGCAACTGAGAAAGATGGAATTCTCCCCAAATCATTTTACGAAGCTAACATCACATTGATACCCTAACCGGGTTAAGATTCAACAAAAAAAGAGAACTAGGTCAATATCC